>PVJO010022708.1:0-27520 GCA_004026905.1 Hystrix cristata | reverse complement strand
CCCCGCCCCGCCCCGCCCCGCCCCGCCCCGCCCACACCCCCAGTCTCTTTGGTCCGCCCCTTGCTCGGGGCTCCACCCCTCCCGTGGCCGCACAGCCGCAGGAGCGCAGCCGGGCACCGCCTAGAGGGACTCAACCTCTGCCCCCCACCCCACCCCCACAGGCAAGAGGTGCCGGTGCAAGTTCAACCAGCAGCAGAGGTAAGAGGCCCCTCCCCACCCTCGGCCGGCCACTGTCGCTCAGGGGCGCAGGGGACGAGGCGGGAAGTCCTCCCAACCTGCTTCAGTGAGCACGTATTAAGCGCCTACTGTGCGCTAGGCCCCCAGGTGAGGTCCTGGGGTCGAGCGATGAATTCACCTCCCGCCCTGCCTGGCCAAGGTCCCAGCCCAGTGGGGGCGGTGGCCCTGGGTTCCGACAGCCACACAGATGTGAAATCACGAAGCTCCACAACCCAGAAAGTGCAGGGAAAGAGCCAGCCGCGGCGAAATGAGATCACCTCACACGTGGCCCAGTTTAGCTCGCAGTCCTCTTCCTAGCGCTTGGATTCATCTTTAAATAAAAATGTAAAGTGCAGACGAGGTATGAATACCCTCGCCTGTTAAAACAATGATAAACATAGTTGTAAGTAATAGCTGATATGCACTGGGTGCGCATCGTTACCCCTCACACCATCTCTAAGAGGTAAGTGCCGCCGTCATCAACCCCACTCTACAGATGAGGAAACCGAGGCGCTGGGAGGTAGAGTCACTCAAGATCACGCTGTCATTGGGAGATGAGGGCTGGAGTTCCAACCCAGGCCACCTCCTGGCAGGCTACCAAGGCCCTTGACCGCCCGCAGTCCCTTCCCCGACGTCTCGGCGGTCCTCACCGTTACCTGCTTGGTGGGCCTCCTGCCACACACTTCAGGGGCGCCTGGACGCTCCTCGTTTCGGGCGCCCCCAGCCTGCTGCTCGCCCCATCTGGGCCTCGGACGCGGTGTGGGGAACGAGTCCGCCACGAGGCAGTGCGGCTTCCTGGAAGCGGCGGCGTCTCCTTCCCATCCCGAATTCCCTCTGCTTCTCCCTTCCCAGAACCGGGGAACCTGATGAAGAGGAGGGAACTTTCCGCAGCTCCATCCGCCGTGAGTCCGGGGAGCCTGCGGGGGTTCAGGGCCGAGGGCCCCTGCCCGGCTTTCCCTGGGCCTGACCCGAAACCCGGGGACGCCCCTCATGACACCGAACTCTCTGCGTCCCCCGCAGGGCTGTCCACCCGCAGGCGGTAGAGACACCTGGCGCCTGGAACTCAGCCAGGTGCTGCAGCTGAGACCGGGCCGGGGAGGGAAGAAGAGGGAGGAAGGATGGAGGGGCGCAGTGCCAGGTGGGCGGATGGCGAGGGGAGGCTTGAGGTCCGCGTCGCCTCTGACCCTGCTCGCCCCGCAGGATTCCCCGGCACCTGGCGCCTTCCGCCCGCCGCCTGCGCGCTTCCAGCCACCGCGCCTGCCCCCTCCCCAGCCGCGTCCCACGGACTCCGCGCGCCGCCCAGACTTCCAATAAAACGTGCTTTTCCCTCCTGACGGCGCTTCCTTGATCTGGGGCCCTCTGCGCGAAAGCCTGGGAGCCCCCTCGGCCCCGGCAGGGGGCGCCCCCACCCTTGGGAAAGGGGCGGGGACGCCGGCAGTGGGCGGGGGCGGGGGTGGCCTGCATGGGGGCGGGCTCCCGGGCCCCCATTGGCTACAGGCACCCCCAACACCAGGGCTCCCCCACCTTCCCCCCACATCAGTCTGTCCTGCTTCCAGCTGCTGCAGCCGCACCTTCGCTGCCTCAGCATCCAGCAGCCCCCTGCTCCTGCTCAGCATGGCGACCCCAACCCAGGCCGCTACAGATGGTGAGCGTGACGCCTGGGGAGTGGGCGCCAGGGTGGAGGGGTGGGCTCCGGGATCTAGGAGCTTAAGAGAGAGGGTGTGGAGAGATTCTAGTCCTGAAGAGGGAGGCGAGGGAGGAGGGGGTGTCTGCCCCTTCCTCGGCGGAGCCCCCTGTCGCGCACCCCTAGAGGCCCCTCGAGGGCTCTGGGACACCCGCTCCCCGGGGATATCGTCCCGGTGCGGGATCTACAATTAGAGAGTGACAGTCCCGGGAGAAAGGATGCTCGGACAGGTTGCTATGGAAACCGGGTGGCTGGTCCAGCATAGTGGAGGTAGCAGTGGGGAAGAGATGGGCTGGGAGCGAGTTGATGGGTGTGCAGCCCCAGAGGTAAGATTTCGGGACCACGGGATGGGCCAATTCCACATCCCTCTTACTCCAGCACTGTCGCCTCTGGTGGGGGCTTACTGAAATCTCAGACAGACAGGCAGGCTCAGAGGGGAGGAGGGGCAGCTAAAGGGAGAGAGAAAATGGGGTGGGGGTTGACTAAAAGAATCTGAGAGAGGCAGAAAGAGACCCAGACAGGCAGGAGATCTAGAGTCACTGACACAAAGACCCAGAAGGTTAGATAGACTCCCAGAGTGTCAGAGAGAGTGACGGGAAGATGCAGAGAAAGAGAAAATTGGAGACAGAAAGACACTGAGAGATAGAGGGATTGAGACATCTATGGAGAGGAAAGGAGACAGAGAAGCCAGAGAGGAATAGAAAGGGGGCCGCTTGGGGTGGGGCCCGAACCGCTGCAGTGAACCTCCACGGGTGGGGATGGCATGGCGGGACTCTCCTCCCAGCCCACAGCCAGCTGTGGTTTCCAGTGCGAGAGGTGCACTTGGGTGTGCACACAGATGTCTCTCCCACCATCATTCTACAGCAGACCACTTGTATTTGATACCCAGGAACCCAGATATGCACCCACTTAAACACTCACTCTCACTGTTGCCCCAGAAATTCCCTCTGATGGGCTTCCTTCTGCTGAGAAGCAAGGGACAGAAGGCTTGGGGGGGGGGAGGGCAGGCGCAGGGCAGGGGTTTCCAGCACTGAGGCCAGGGCCAGGGATGCTGAGGAGCCCCTGGCAATGGAGGGAACCCCAATTCCACTCTGATCGCTCCTTCCCTTCCCCCTTTCCCAGCAGGCGGGGGCTGCTGCACTGAGCCGTATCTGCAGAATGCGAAGCAGAGCGGGGTGGGGGGGCTGCAGAGGATGGAAGCCACCCTAGGGAGAGGGGGCAGGGCTGAGGCAGCAGGTCTGGCGGGAGCCCAGGACTTCTTTTCGCAGAGGTGGCGGTTAGCAGGATCGATGGCAGCAGACGGGCCGAGGCGGGAGGACAGACGCCTCAGCACCCCCCTTCTCCCAGTCACAGCATGAGAGGGGACCGCAGGTCCTGGGAAATCCCGGGGGAGGAAAAGCTTGTTGTGCATTGCAAGCCGCTTAGGGAAATGAATTAATGAATTGCCCGGAGGGAAGGGGAGGGAGACAAGGCTCTTTCCACCTGCTAGAGAACAGGAGAGAGAATTGGGGGAAGCAGTAAGGGGATGCATGAGCACAACAGGGCCTAGGTCCTTGTCCCTGAGAGGGACCCTCAGCTTGGCCAGAAGCCAGCCCTGCAGGGGCCACCAGAGGAGGTGGAAAAGGAAAGTCAAGATGGGGCCCAAAACCTTCAAGCCTCACACAGCACCCCACCCAACCTGGAGTGACAGGACCCATCACCTCTCAAGATGCCCTGGTTGCCATAGCAACCACCTCCTTCCTGATCTCTCCTTGGCAATTGGCCAGAAGTAGTGCACATTCCTTCTTCTGCCTCCTGGCTCCACCCGTAGCCCAGCCACACCCTGAGGGTTCAGATTGCTAGGCCAGCAGGGACCAGCAGAGGACCTTCTGCAGGGAGCACCTACACTCAGGGAGCAGCCCAAGAGGATTCTGGGACTGGCGCTCACCCAGTGAGTTCCTGAGAACTTTGGAGGAGGGTGTGCGGAAAACCAGGGGACAGAAGGAAGATAATCCAACTGTTTCACCTCTGGTGCAGCCTGCTGCAGTGTAGGAGGGTCTCCCGTTCATTTGTTCATTCATTCATTCATTCACTTATTCACTCCCTCCAGGAAAATTCTTTGAGAGCCTTTTGTAAATGCCAGGACCAACAACAGAGATGAGTCAAACAAATTTACTCAGATCTGGTGGTGTAGGGGGGTGACGCTAAAACATGGTGTCCCCAGTTTGAGTACCACCTTCAAGATTTTGCCTGTATTCAAATGTCTAAAGTTCACTGCTCTGCTACTTATGTAATGTTTTTCCTTCAAAGGATTAACTTTTTTTTTTTTTCAGTACTGGGGATTAACTGAACTCCAGGCCTTTGCACTGAGCCATGTTCCCAGCCTTCTATTTTGGGACAGGGTCTTGCTCAGTCACTAAATTGCCTTGGCCCAGCCTCATACTTCCAGGACTAACTTTTAAAAACACTTAATTAG
The DNA here is from genome assembly GCA_004026905.1 of Hystrix cristata. Lineage (NCBI taxonomy): Eukaryota > Metazoa > Chordata > Mammalia > Rodentia > Hystricidae > Hystrix > Hystrix cristata. The sequence continues at coordinate 23,165 of PVJO010022708.1, read as the reverse complement.
CTTTATTTTATATTGCCATCCCTCCATGCAAAAACGAAGATTTTATTTTTTGGCCTTAATTGAAGGCAAGCATAAAAAAGAATCTTTTTTTTTTCCTATAAAAACGAATCTTAAGCAAGTGACTTCACTTTTCTGGGTACAGCGTCCCATTTTCTGAAACGAAGAGGAAGATAGTACCTCTGTCAGAGTTGTGCCAAGATTAAATCCCTTCACATTGTAAAGAGCTTTAGAAGCAGCTCGACAGAGTCAGTGTTATCCATTGCTGGCTATATAAATAAACAAGAAAACCCAATATTGTCACAAAATTCTACGTAGAGTTTGTTTCCCACTGAAGATTGAGCACAAGGCTTGTTTTCTCTTGGGTAAGAGGGACGACTAATAATTGCTGGCAGCTACTGAAGACACATGTGCATCAAACTGAGGCTTCCTCTTTAAGATCAGACAGAGCCCTGAAAAGGGCAACCTGAAACGCCGTGTGAGTTAGCGCTCCTCACAGTCTTGTCTTAGCCACCCCTGGATGAGTCAGTTTAGGGGACAACTTGCTTTGGTGACGAACAGTACCCAAAGGCTCATGGGTTAGGACCACTAGGGTTATTTCTCACTGATGTTTGGTGTCCATCACAGGGCCTTCTACTCACCACAGAAAACTAGAGCAGCCATCATCTTGAACGTTCAGGTCACCAGGCCAGAGACAAAAGAGAGCTTTCCCATGGGCAACTGAATGCCCCAACCTGTGAGGATGACACTTCTACTCACAGTTCATTGGCCAGAATTAGTCACATGGCACCACACAGCCTCCAGGGGGCCACCCTTCTCTGAGGAGCCTGGAAGGAGGGGGGAGAACATGGATGGGGTCACCTGGCACCACCCTAGCACTCCACCCCTAGTCGCTCATGCTCCACAGAATTCAGCTCCAGACACTGGAGAACCTAATGAGGACTGCAGAGGAAGTGGAGGACCATCGAGACCAACTTCCGGAATGGGAAGGATGCTGCAAGCTCTCCTGAAGGGGGTCAGGGTTTGTGGCAGGGAGGCGAGAGATGAGACAGAGGAGATCCACAGGTGTGCACATAGTCTTTCTGTGTATGTGTGTGTGTGTGTGTGTGTGTGGTGGTACTAGGGATTGAACCCTGGGCCTTCGCACTGACCTACATCCCCAGCCCTTCTTATTTTTTAATTTTGAAATGGGGTTTTGCTAAATTGCCCAGGCTGAGTTTGAAATTGAGATCCTCCCACCTCAACCTCCCAGAGTTCTAGGATTACAGGCGTGCACTACCACACCCCACAACACACCTGCATTTTATCCATGCACGAACATTTCCGAAATCAGGGTGAGTCTTCTAGTGGATGAGTGTATCTCATGTGTTTTGTGTGGTATGTACACATCCACACATCCCAGGAATACCACTACAATTCCATGCTGAATCTTAACATCGCTGATGTCTTAGGAATAAGTAGTGTAAGATATGACTCATCGCAGCTCCCCTGCACTGGATTTGGTGGCAGGAGCAAGTGCATGAGAGCAGGAGCAGATGCCTAGGATGTTTTAGGGAGTGTTCATGGGCAGCCATAGACTCAGGGGTCCGTCACCCCTAGCATCATACATAAATGAGATTGCATATATGTTTTTTAGTCCATTTCGTGCATTAGGCTTCCATAGGGGCCTAGGACCAGGACTGCCATGTATAGTTGGGTGCACTGTACAATTTACAGTGGATGGAACCGACTGATGGAATGAATAAGTGGGTGCTGGAACCTTTCCTGTCCTCCACTCAACCCTGTATGCTGCTCTATATCATCCAGAGCAAGGAGCCTCTTTCTCTGATGTCCCCAAAGAAATCCCTGGGCCAGGGGCTCCATCCAGATCCGTTCAAATGTTAAGAAGCTTAGCCAGGCATGGTGGTGCACACCTGTGATCCCTGCACTCTGGCAGAAAGATTGCAAGTTCAAGCCCAGACAGGGCAGCTGAGTGACACTCTGTCTCAAAATAATAAAGGCTGAGGACATAGCTCAGTGCTTAGGCCCTGGGTTCAATCCTCAGTACCCCCACCAATACTAACGAGCTAGTGTTGAATTGTTTTTCCCTTTCTCCCTTTTGCCTTCTTCCCCATAGCTCCTGAGGAATTTGACCCATTTTTCTATGGTGAGTATCAGAATTCGCGATGAGGGTACACTAGGGCTGGATGGAGGGGTAGTGGCGGATCCCCACAGGCCACTGCTGAAGGTTCCACTGGCCGTGCAACCACATGGGTGCGGTTTACATTAGCTGCGTCCTTGGGGTGGAACCCGGCTGGGGAAGGAGTTGGTCTCATAGTCTCCTGGAGCCCCTTTAAGGCTCCAGGCCCTTGAAGGGCACTTGGGTTCCAGTCAGCAGGGTTCTGGGTAGGTGCCCCGAAATAACTAGAGAAGCAGGCAGGGGACGCCTTAGGAGCAATGACACTGAGCCCAGGTCCTGGTTTCGAGTCCTGGCTTACCCGTTCCCTAGCTGTGTGGACTTGGGCAAGGGACTTGCCTCTCTGGGCCCTTCTGTAAACAAAGGTTGGCAACAATATCCAGCTCTGGGGACTGTGAGGAAGATTTTCCCAGATGATGCCTTTGTACCATCCTCATGGCACGGAAGCTCTACCCTATGCTGGAGGATGTAGCTCCAGCTTCTTCCGCACACATCTCCTCCCCATCTTCACTCACCCATACTGTTCCTCCAACGTGTCAGGTTCCTTCCCACCTCAGGGCCTTTGTACGCACTGCTCCTTCTGCCAGGAACACCCCCCCCCAGTGCTCCCTGCAGCTGGCTAGAGTTCCTTTTCCTTCTTCTGGCCTTGGATCAAATATTGACTGCTTGCTAGGAGAGGCCCTCCCTGACTCCCTGGCAAAAGAAGTCACACCACATCCAGCAATGACTTGGGTTTTTCAGGGTTTTTTGTTTTTCCTTAATGAGAGCTTAATCATAATAGGAAAGTCAGCTGCCTGAGGGCAAAGGCCTGGCTCACTCTGGTCTACAGCAGGTGCGCTGTGAGTTCGCATTGCATTTCAGCAAATACCTGCTGAGCACATGCTGTGTGTTGGGCAATGTTTCGGCCTCCTGGTGATACGGCTGTCAGCAATATGGACAAGATTTCCTGCCCTCCTCGACCTAACACTCAGTAGGAGACAGATACTCAAGTAAATAAAATGAAAATTACTTATGAGACAAGAATGTGTGAAAAGAATAATTCTCCTGAAGGAAAATAAAAGGGGAAGTAGAATTAGAAAGTGTTGAGAAGATGGGAAAATTCTAAATAGACAGAGAAGGTTTAATCGGCATCTGAATAAATCTCAGAAGTTCCTCAGGGAGGAAGCCTTGTGGCTACCTAGAGAAAAGCTTTCAGGTCCAGGGGATAAGTGCAAAGGTCCTGAGGCAGGACAACACCTGATGCACTCTGGGAACATCAGGGAGGCCATCAGTAGAGGACTGAGGGACAGAGTGGGTCGGGCTGGGGCCTTGAAGACCCTGGTGAGAACCTTGGGTTTTGCCTGGAGTGCAATGGGAGCCAGGGAGGGAGAGTTCTGAGCTGAGCAGGACCCTGCGGCTGTGGGAGGGGGCCCTTGCTGTTCAGGGCAGCAAGACCATAGAGAAGACCACTGCAATAGTACAGGTGGATGACAGTGCTGCCTGACCCCTGGCCCTGTTCCCTCTCTGAGGCCAGTGGAGGGGCATCGGCATGGCCTGTAACGTCCCAGATTCTGGGCCCCTGGCTGGCAGCCCGGAGCCAGACCTGAGGCTCCAGGTGGGTGAGGTCAGTCCCTGCCCTGACCTCCCTATTGTCTTCCCTAGACTATGCCACTGTGCAGACGGTGGGCATGACTCTGGCTACCATAATGTTCCTGCTGGGGATCATCATCGTCATCAGTAAGTCCGGCCCTCCCTGGCTGCCCTGTTGTCCCTGGGCGCCTCAGGTCCTGCGCTGGCTTCTGTCCATACCCTGTGTCCTCTGTCCATAGCTTCTCCTTCTATCTCTCTGTCTCCCAACAGGCAAGAAGGTGAAGTGCAGAAAGGCGGACTCCAGGTCTGAGAGGTCTGGCCACAGGGGAGAGCGGGGGTGGCAGGACAACCGGGGGCCTCGGGGTGCTTCCCCGGTAGAAGGGCCGGAAGGCCTGGAGCTGCCATACCCTTCATGCTCTTCTCTCTCTCTGCCTCCACAGCCCCACCTGCAAGTCCTGTAAGTCAGAGCTTCCGTCCTCAGGTGAGGGTGAGAATGTGCATGTGTGGTCTGGGAGGTTGGTAGGTGGCAGGAGAAAGGGGAATCCTTCGGGGACAGCACTGAGATGCCAGCATTTGTGCCACGTGGGCCCCAACAGAGGCACAAGGGGCAATTCCGTAGGCAGCTGAGCCCCACAGAGGGAAGACATCAAGCCACCAGGGGGCAGTTGGACAGTAAACAGCCTAAGATCTACAGTACAAAGACTCCCAAAACATACGCAGAAACCTCAAAAAGCAAGAACAAACTCCTCTCCCAAGGGAGAAAGGCACAAGTCCAGGAGGGAGGCACCCTGGGTGTGAGGATGGCTGCCAGCCAGGATGGGGGAGCTGAGCACAGGGGCCTGCAGGAGGGTAGAATGCTTTCCAGATTTTATCATCCAGCGGGCCGATCTAGGGTGGCAGTGAAGAGAAAAGAAAGGAAGGGAAAGAGTGTGGATTTCTGAATAGTTGTATTAGAAAAGAGAGATGTATAAAACATAGGCTTAAAATTCATGTTGGGAAAAGTGGCTGTGGGGATGTAGGTCATATGAGGCTGGAGGAGAAAGGCAGGTGATATAGATGAGGGATACATAGTGAAGAGGATAGAGATCCCAGAGAACATGGAGGAGGTAGAAAGGGGTGTTAGGAAGGGATGGAAATGAGGGGTGGGGGTGTTGGAAGAAAGGGAGGGTGGAGGAGGGCACAATGGGTGCAGGTGGATGGAAGGTGTAAAGGAAGAGAGGGTAGAGTGCGGGGTGGCGACCGGCATGCAAAGAGAAGATTTGACTCCTTGGGGGTGTTAGTTTTAATTGTACAAAAATATCTTGACCTGTTTTTAGTGGAAGGGACTTTTGAAAAAAATCAAAAGATGGGAATCTCTTTGCCTCTTATACAATTGTTATAACTAAAAAGGAGAGGAGCTTGGGGAGATTGGGGTGTGCAACTTCATATTTTGCTTCACGTTCTCTTAAGAAAATTTGAGGACATCAGCGGTGCACTTTGCGGGTGCTGGTGTTTGGCCCCGACACCGGGGGCCCAGTTCGAGAATCTGACCCCCTCCCCAGTTGAAGGATGGTCTGCAGTGGGTGGAAAAGGGAATTCTGTTATGGGAGAATGTACAGAACACAAAGCATAGGAAAGGCCTGAGGGATTGGGGGCGAAGAAGGGGGTGGGGCACTCCCCTTCTGACAAGGGGACACCAGGTAAGCCCAGGTTGGCCTTCGGTGTCCCAGGCCCCACCACAGCTGTGTCTCCCTCCTTGACTTCACTCTGTGGGGTAGACAGCAGCCACAGAGATGTCCCCACCGCGAGCAGGTGGCAGGGTGTTGAGGAGGCCAGAGAGGTCCGCTCGCGTCTGGCTTCCAGGACGACTGCGGATCCAGAGCCTGCTGGCTACGGAGGGGACCGCGCCTCGGCCGGCTGACACAGACTCTCCTCTTTCCCTAGCCCCCGGCGGCGGCGGCGTGTAAAATCAGCCCCAGGGAACCTCCACTGCTGTCCCCGCCTGACGCGGGAGCCTGAGGACCGGGTGAAGGCGGTGGGGACCCCAGCTTTGCGCCGGGGACGCTCCCCCGAATGAGCCGCCCCACCCACCCCAAGGCTGGAGCCGCTGCACCCCGCTGTCCCTTCCCAGGCCTTGGCAATGATGATCCCCCAAAGAGCCTGACTGCACCCCAGACCCAGGGACTCAGGCCTCCAGCTCCTGGGATCTGGGAGTCTGCCCCCAGCTGCCCAGGACCCCACGTGCTGCTCCCCAACCCCCTTGTCTCTTTCCGGAGCATCCATTCCCCTGACCCTCGGTGTCCACGTCTTAAGCTTAATAAATGTGCATTTGATTTTTCCCCCTGCTCTGTCTGTGTGTTCTCATCTGTGGCACACAGGGGTGGGGGCTGCAGAACGGGGCCGAGGTTAGAGTGCCCCCCCTCCTTCCCTCCCTCCCCAGGGCCCCGAGTGGCTCCCTCCGCCCTCCCGCACCCTCCCACACCTCCGGAGCGGACCTTTCCCCTCCGGTCCTCCCCGCTCCGCCCGCCCCCGGCCGGGTGGGTGGAGGCCACCCAGCCCCCTCTCGTCCTCAGCGTCTCCCCCTCCTGCTCCCACCCGGGGCTCCGAAGCCAGGAAACCCAAGAGGAAATGACTGCGCCCGTCTGGGTCCCCGCCCGCCGCGCTCTCCTGGCCACACCCTCGCCCGGACGCCGCTCCCGCTGCCCTGGCCCCTCGCGGCCGCCGCTCGGCTCCGATGTAAGTCGCCCCTCGCTCTGCTCCGCCCGTAGCCCCTCGGCGCAGCGCCAGCTCAGGTGGGCAGGCGACCGGCCCGTCGGGGCCTTTCCGCCGCCCTCCCACGCGCGCCCGCTGCCCGCTGCACGCCGGCCGCGCGGTCCCCGCCTCCTGCCTCAGTCTCCCCAGCTCTGCTCCATGCCTGGCAGACAGCCCCCCTGGGAGCTGCCGGGTGCGGCTCCGCGCTGTCTCAGTGCGGCCCGGCACCAGCTCACTTTTTCCCCTGCGATCGGGAACGCATTACTCACTCTTCCTCTTGCTGCTCCTCGCGCGCGGCCCTGTGCCCTCAGGCAGTGGGGAGGCCCGTCTGCTCTGCCCGGAGCCCCCGTACCCTTCCCTGCCAGCCCGCGTGAGGGTCAGTGTGTGGCTGCCCTGGGCGCTGCTAGGGGCCCAGGTGGGCCCGCGCTTCTTGTTTTCTTTGGGATCTACAGGAAGAGGAAGGGGTGGGCTCTTGCATCTCTACCTCTGAGACCCACACTCTGCCCCCAAAGGCTGCAGTCAGCCCTGGCAGCAAGGGGGTCCTAAAGCCAGAGGTCCGGCTTCGGGAGGGGGACCTGGGCTGCAGGACCTCCAGGGGCCGCTCAGGCCACGCCTCACCCCCCGCAGCTCCTACTTGCCCCACAGATGTCGCCCTCTGGTCGCTTGTGTCTGCTGACCATCGTTGGCCTGATCATGCCCACCAGAGGTAAGAACCTGCCCTGGAGCCCTGGAGGCTGCAGAGTTTCGGCGCTTTCTCCTGTTCCCTCGGCCCCCCTACTGAGCCTGCACCGGCTCAGGTTGGGGTTCCACCCTCACTGAATACCTCGGGCCTGGGTGGCTGCTTCCAGAGAGTCTGTCTGGAGCCTTCCCTGCTGAGCGCTGTTTCCCCTCCGAGAACTCAGCCAGTTTGATTTGGCCAGGAGCTTGGTGTCGGTTTTCTGGCAGCCAGGAAACCTAGGTCTCCAGCACAGTGGCTCCCTGGACCTCCCGGATACAGTGTGTGTGTGGGGGGGGCAGGGCGCTAGTCCAGGGAGTAGGAGGGCCTCAACCTGGCTGGCCAAGTGGTCCTCAAAGGAGTCACTGCGCTGGCATTTGCAGATGCTTTCTGCAAGGCAGGAGCTATGTCCCTTGGCTTTAGCTCTTACACATGCTGTCATGCCCATTTTATGGATGAGGAAACTGAAGCTCAGGGCCAGAATGACAACCTTCCTGCCTTTCCCACAGCCCAGAGCACTTGCTCCACTAAAAATGACCCCATCTCTCTTTGGTTTTCCTGTATTCTTTCAGTTATTCAAAAGGCATTTTTTTTGCTGAGTGTAGTGGAGCATGCGTGTAATCCTAGCACTCAGGAGGCTGAGGCAGGAAGCTTGCCACTAGTTTGAGGCCAGCCTGAGCTACATAGTGAGTTTGAAGCCAGTTGCCTTGGTTGGCTCCAAGGAAGAAATGATATGGTGGAAAGGCCTAGCAGAGGAAAACGTGCTCAACCCAGGGCACCCAGGAAGGAAAGAGAGAAGGGAGGAGTTGGGCACAAGGGGTCACACTTCCAGGTCACGCCCCTGGTGACCCACCTCCAATCAGACCCCGCTTCCTAACTGCTCATTCAGCTATGAACTCACTGACCCTGTCTCCAAATATAAAGGTATTTGTTGAGCATCTACTATGCACCAGAACTAAGCACTGTGGGAAAAAAGCAGTGGATATTACAGGAGCAAGAACAGTCAGTAACCCACAATTCAGCAAATTGTGTAGAAGCCTAGAAGGTGATAACACTCGGAAAAATAAAGGAGGGCAATGAGGGTTGTTCAAACAGGCTGGTCTCAAGAAATGCTTCCCAGAGAAGGGTGACACTGGGCACAGAGGGAATGAGTATTGTCTGGTGAGTCTGAGAAACAGCGAGAAGGCTGCATGGTCGGGTTGGGTGAACAAGGGGCAGAGTAGGAAGAGGAGAGGAGAGGGAGGTGATGGGGACCAGAGGGAGGGGACGACGGGCCAGGTGAGATCTCAGCCTGGGCAGGGCTCAGAGCCTGGAGGGCCTGACGTGACTCAGGTGGTCACAGGTTCCCTCTGGCTGCAGGTGGGAGCACGCTGTGGGGGCAGGGCCGGAGCAGGAGACCAGGGAGAGGGCTGCTGGGACTTCTGGGTGGGAGAGACAGAGGCTGGAGCAGGGCAATGAGTGCATCCAGTGCCGACTATATGTGACACCGTGGGGAGACCCTTTCTGTACTTGATCTCCTTTCACCCTCTCTGCAGCTCTGCGGAGTAGATCTGGTTATAATCCCCGCTTTGCAGACAGGGCAACTGAGACTCAGGCGACTTCACTTGCTCCAGGTCACACAGGAAGGAAGTCATTGGGAGGAGCATTTAAAACCAGGGTCCTGACTGACCCTAGCCCCTGGGCTTCCTAGACCAGCCCACAGTGATGGGTGGAGAGAAGGGGCTGAAGGAAGGGTCCCAGGGTGTCATGGTGTGGATCTAGAATGTTCCCCCAAGCCTGTGTGTTTGGAAGGTGATTGGATGTTGGGATACTACACTCATCAGTGGATTCATCCGTTGCCGAGTTGACAGCTGAATGACAAATTAGGAGGTGGGGCCTGATTGGAGGTGGGTAACTGGGGTGTGGCCTGGAAGGGGCTCCGCTTATCCCCATCTCCTCCCTTCTCTCTTTGCTTCTTGGCTGCCGTGGGCTGAGCACCTTTTCCTCTTTGGTCCTTCCACCGTGCCATTTCTGCCTTGAAGCCAACCAACCTGGATAAAACTGTGGCCAAAATAAACCTCCCCTCCTCCAAGTTGCAAGTATTAGGTACTTTGTCCCAGTGACAGGAAAGTAGCTAGGTTAGTGTGAGTATAACTTAAAACACTTCGGGGATCACAGAGCGATACAGGTGAGGCTAAGTGGCTCCACAAGTGGGCAGGACTTCTGGAGTGGCCCCCAAGGTTTCCCAAAGTTGGTCATCATGGCAGTGAAGAATCATCGTTGATTCTCCAGGACAGAGTTTGGAGAAGGTCACATCCTTTCTGCAGTGGACCCAACTACTGTGGACCCTCGTGTTCTGACACAAGTTCCAGCTGAGGAAAGGGGAACATGTCCGTCAAGATAAATCCCGAACTTGGGCCAAACTGGGGAATCTATGAATTTGTGTAACTAAAAAGTCCCCGGAGAGGCCTTCAGGCATGGCTCGATCTAGGGGCTATCGGAAAATTTGCTAGCTCTTGGTTCTGTTTTCTGTATGTTGGCTTCATTCTCGGTCAGCTTCTCTTTTATGGGGGCCAAAATGGCCCCTAGAGACCTGCTATGTATCCAAAACCAAGAGAAGCCGCACCACCCCCCATGCACCGTTTGTCCCAGAACTTCCGGAGTGTCATCGGCCAGCCTTGGGTGATGTGCCCTCCTGTGAGCTGATCATGACAGGCACAGATAGCTGATTGGGTAGGCCTGGGTCGGGTCGCCTGACAGCCTCCAGCAGGTGGGTACCGGCTCCACTGAGTCAGGAAGGATGCTCCTCGGAAGGGCTTCCAGGGGCTCTTATTGGATGGAGCAGGTGGGTGCCGGTTTGTTGTCAAAGGTATGTGGAAAACTGAGCTGAACACCTATCTAGGCAGGACTGCTCTGAGTCTTAGTCAGACTAACTGGCTGCAAGATGCCCGAGAAGGAGCCTGTAGCGTGGCTGATGTAGGAGACCAGATCTTGAGGCAGGGCAGGCCCCGGCGTCTAGATTGAGCTCTTAGCAAATACATGGCCGGAAGACTTTGGTCATTTCATTATATCAAAACTGAGTTGCTATGGGCCAATCTTTATCTGTGGCCTTTTTCTCTTCTTTTTTCTCTCCCTGACCTCCTGTTTCTGGATGCCAGATGCAGCACCAGTCTGGTCCACCCCTCCGACCTCCACCTGGCCTGCTGACGGTGAGTGGGCAGGGGCAGGGCAGGGCAGAGTCCCCGCTTCCTGCGCCACTCCTGATTTCCTGCTGGTTATTTCAGGCCCGATCCCCCTGCACCTGCCCCGTTCTGTGCCCCTCTACCGCCAGTTCACTTTGTGTTGGAGCAGCCAGTCAGCTCCATTCACTTCTAAAACACAAAAGAAAACATAACTGTGAATTATAACGTGCACAAAGAAAAGTACAAAACCCGTAAGTGCACAACTTAACGAATTACCTTAAATTGAACATCTGTGTCACTAGTGTGAAGGTCAAAGAACAGAACTTTACAGACACCTAGAAACGCCGGTACTCTTCCCATTCCTTCCTTCCATTCATCTGTCTCTTCGTTTTTAAAAAAATTTTCAAATAATTTGAACCTTTTGGGAATATAATTCAAAGACGTGTGCCCCTGACCATTTTTTTGTGGTACTGGGAACCTAGTGCCTTTCAGTGGAGCCACATGGCCAGCCCTTATTTTAAATTTTTTATTTTGAGACAGGGTCTCAATAAGTCAGTAGATTGCCCAGGCTGGGCTCAAACTTGGAATCCTCCTGTCTCAGCCTCCCAGAGTGCTGGGATTATAGGCATGAGCCACCCCGATCAACTTTCCCCCAGGTTTTCAAATTAATGATTAGTGGCCCAAGAACACAGAAGCTTATTCTCCTGGGAAAGAATAAAAATGTTGCAGACAAGCCTGAATCCCTCTGCCCACCACGTCCATCCTACTATTTCTCCCCTCTGCCATCTCTGAGAGGCCTGCAGTGAGCAGTGGGTGGTCCCACCCTACTATAGCACGTACACATGCTCTGCAGAAAATATACTCACCGGCTACCATATTTCTGTGAGCTCAAGGATAGCAGGTGATTGTCCTGCAACTTGCTTTGCCCAGTTTTTCATGTGATAGTCATGTGGCCCTCTCCTCAAGTCGTGGTAGAAGACTCCTCCTGTTCCTCTTTGCTGCCTGGTACTCCACAGGGACCAGGCACTGTGAGCAAAGTTACGGCCTCCTGTTGAGCGCAGTGGTGGCTTTCAGGTTTTCCTCCTGCCCATAGTCCCACACGAGCAACCTTGGGCCTTCTGTCCGAACAAACACTGGCTGCACTTATTAGGTAAGGGCCAGGGGTCCAGATGCTTAACCCACCTTAGCTCCTTCCATCCTCACCCAGATGCTATGAGATCAGGGTGACCATCTTCCCCATTTTACAGTCACGCAAATGGAGACTCCGGGCCACCTCACTGAAATCCCACAGCAGGTCGGGCACACACCTGAGTTGGAGAAAGAGACCAAGAGCCAGCAGCCCACGGGAACAGATGCTTTTTTTCTGATGACAGATCCAGGGCCACGGGCCAGCAGCAAGGAAGGTAAGGTAGGGTGTGGGGCTGAGCAGAGCGGCCTCTGGTTTTTGTTTTATTTAATTCCCTTTATAAATCAGCATTTCTCACGTCTATTGCTCAGAGCTCCTGTTTGGGGAATCGCAAGTAGATTTTTAAAAACTGTTTTGGTTTGCGGTCAAGGGTGTTGGGGGAACTCTGGGTTAAACATATTTCTTTATGGCAGAACTTCTCAGAACTTCGATAAAGCTGATTTTCTCCAAGTACCCCCAAGAGGGAGCGTCCAGAATGTAGCAGTTCCCAAATGCTTCAGACCGAAGGACTCTCTTTGGTTTAGTTCCCTTCTCAGGGTTGGGGCTGAGAAATGAGGCTGTGGATGGTTCCTTTGTATCTGTCTTCTTCATGTTAGGACCAAAGATTTTCAGTTGTAAGATACAAAACACTCAACTTGAAAAGCAAAACAAAACAACCCCCCCCCCCAGATTTATCAGTGCGTGAGTTCTGTAGACCCTAGAGGAAGGCCATTTTAGGCAGGGCTGGATCAAGGAGACAGAGAGAGACAGACAGGCAGACAGACAGACAGACAGGTGTCCTGGGGCAGAGGATACTCAGAACATTTTGCAGCCAGCATCTCCAGGCAGGGTGACTGGGCCGGAGTCCCATGAATCTCCCTGTCTGATCTGACCATGCCACGTGTTACCTTAAATCCTGGATTATGTGAGGGGTGGCCCAGGAGGGTCAAGGAGAGTGGCCAGCTGGGGGGACCGGGGCAGGCGGTCTTGACTGGGTTGGAATGGGGCTGTCCATTGCTTGCTGCATCCCTGGGTGGAGGGGGCAGGGGACCTGCACAGATGTGGGGGAGGCATTTTTGTCCATTCCTGGCTCACAGTGATGTCCTTGTTTCTGCCTCCATGACTCCAACTTGCCCTTCCTCAACTTGCAGCCACTCACTCTGCCCGTCCCACTGAACGGACCACAGTCCTCTACCACAGACCAACACCAGACAGACACTTCTGGATGAATGACAACTACACTCCCAGGCCACCTGGTCAGTAACTCCCTTCCTGGACTGGAAACAGCCACTTCCCAGGTTCTGTGCCTTCCCAGCACCTGGGACATGCCCAGCCCAGAGCCGTTTGAAGGATGCTTATGTTGGGAGAAGAAATGACTTCCTGCCCGGCAGAGGGAGGGTACACAATAATGTCTGAATCGATGTAAATGCTGCATACAAGCCCTAACAAAACTCAGAGGCTTCACGTGGTCTTCATTTATTTAGTGCTCAATTCTGCCATGTGAAATGTAGGTTGTGCTCAGCTGGGCGGTTCTTCTGGGTGCTTACTAACGTGCCTGAGGTCAGCTGTGGGTCAGCAGGGCTGTGTTTCAGGGCACCCACCCACCCCCGATCATGAAGGGAACAGAGGGAGTCCATTCACCTGTTCATGCGACAAAGACCTTCTGAGCAGCCAGGCCTGGTGGCACACACCTCTAATCCCAGCACTCTTAGAGGCTGAGGTGGGAGGATCACAATTCAAGCTCAGCCGGGGCAATTTAGAGACTTAAGGAGACCCTGTCTCATAATAAAAAATAAAAGTGGAGCTCAATGGGAGGGTCCTGTGTTAGATCCCCAATACTGCAAAAAACAAAACAAAACAAAACAAAAACACTGAGTGCCTCGCGTGTGCCAGGTACCGATTAAGGTGCTGGAGATGGAGCCATGACCAAGAAAGACAAAATTGCTGCACCCAAGAAACTGATACTCTAGTGGGAGGGAGAAAGACAACAAATAATAATTGTGATATTTTTACACCTGGTGGTTTTAACTTGCTATCAAGAAAAATGAAGCAAGGTTAGGGTGAGAGAGTGATGGGGAGTATTTCATAAGCAGGGGCAGGGGAGAGGCCTACTTTGAAGAAGTGAAGGCAGGAGCCACATGGATGTCTAGAGAATGTCTGTCCAGGCAGACGGAGCAGCCATGCAAAGGCTCTGAGGTTGGAAGGTGTCTGGCGTGGTCAACAGCAGGGAGGCCTGTGTGGCTTCAGTGTGGTGAGTGGTGGAGTAAGGAAATGAGGTTAGAGAGGTGATGGGGACAGATTGTGTGCTGTAGTAAGGACCTTGTGTTTTGTTCTAAGGGTAGAAAGGCTGAGACCCAACGTCCCCACTTCCTGAGTCTGCCATTCAGTCCTTCACTGCACGGACCTCTGCTGACTCTGGCTTGTGCCTTGTCTTTCTTTCCAGGTGCAGATGAGGACAGCCCCTTCTTCTATGGTGAGTTCCCTGTGGGAGGAGGTGGGAAGGAAATGTCAAGGCACCTCTCAACTTTCATCCGTGTCTCTCTCTGAAGATGAGGCCACTCTCCGGAGACGGGGGCTGCTGGTGGCGGCTGTGCTGTTCATCACCGGCATCGTCATCCTCACCAGTAAGAACGGGGGTGGAGGAAGGGTGCCGTGACCAGAGGTCAGGTTCTCGGAGGCCCTGGGCGAGGCTGTAGCATGCCAGGCCCTCAGTTTGGCCCACTGCCGCTGTCTGGGGACGTAGGCCGGGCGCAGCTGGGTGGTTCTGCTAGTAGCCGGGTTTGTGCCTGTGTCTGAGTCTGCTGAGGGCCAGCGGGGAGCCCTGTTTCTGCAGCCCCTTGGTTCTTCACCTCACGGTCTAATTTTCCATGGGTCTAGCCTGAGATTGAACACGTGGTGGTGCTCAAAATGACAGGGTTGGCGGGGGGGGGACTCTCCCTTTTTCGTCTTTTTCTTTTTCTTTTGCAGTACTGGGGACTGAACGCAAGGCCTTCGCGCTGAGCTACATCCCCACCCCCTTTTTAAATTTCGAGGCAGGGTCTTGCTAAATTACCCAGGCTGAGCTGAAACTTGTGCTCCTCCTGCCTCTGTCTCCCAGAATGCTGGGATTGCAGGCTGGAGCCATCACACCTGGCTCAGCCTTGACCTTTTTATAACAAGTCTGCTTACTTGAGAGAGACCAGCATTAATCCCTCAGAGCTGATGTCCTCAGTGACCTCTTTATCTTCCATGCGGCCCCACCTCTTAAATGTTCCAGGGCCTCTCAACACCTCCACGCTGGGGATCACGCTTCTAATACATAACCCTTCCGGGGGACACACTCAAACCGTATCCAGGCCACAGAGCTGGAGACTTCTGCAGAGGCAGGGGCAGGGTTTGGGCAGATGGCACAGCACCCCAGGACAGGTGACAGTGGGGAGCTGTTGTTACCCTGGTCTAAGGGTGAGGGGAGGTAAGGGTTGTGCCAGGGCCTGCTGAGAGGTGGAACTGTGGCCCCAGAGGGAGGATTCCAGCCACCGCCTCTCTGTAACCCAACCAGGAGGGAGCAGGTTGGAGGGACGCAGAGCCTGGGACCTCTCGCTCCTCTTGCTCTCCTGTCTTCTGCCAGTGCTGACCTAGAGGGCCAGGGGCCCCAAGGGATGTGGCCTGTTGGGTCTGCCTCCCCAGCCCCAGCTCAGACCAGGGAAAGGGGTGCAGAGGGAGAATAACAAGCAGAGAAACTTTTTATTTTCACATCGCTGGGGATGAAGCCAGGGCTTTACACAAGCAAGGCAGGTGCTCTACCACTGAGCTACATCCCCAGCCCTGAGAAACTAATCTTTTTAAAAGTGGGAGAAATAAAACACCAGGGCCCCGGTTTACAAGCTCTCACTAAAGTCCAGTGTGGTGGTAAACACCTGGAACCCCAGAACTCTAGGAGGCTGAGGCAGGAGAATCTCAAGTTGGAGCATGAGCTGGACAACTTAGTGAGTTAGAGAGACCCCCATCTTTAAATAAAAAAATTTTTAAAAATGGGCTGGGGATGTAGTGGATGTTGCTCAGTATAAAGCCTCGATTCTCATATGTGAGGGATGAGCTCTCACTCCTGCTGTCCAACCTGTGACAGATGTCATTGACTCTTGTGTGCCACTTACTCATCTGGGTAATGGGCACATCCTTACTCATCAGGGTAATGGGCACATTACCACATCCTTTTTTCTCCCCCCCCCTTAGGCGGGAGCCAGAACACTAAGAATAATAAAACAAGATTTGTAATACATGCCCGATCCTCGAATCAGGGGATCAAGTGCAGTTGCCTCAGTGGCTCAACCTGTGTTTGTTGCTCCTGACTTTGAGCCAGGCCTTGTTCCCTGCCAGGTGGGGAAACTAAGGCTCTGAGGGTGGATGAGTTTGCCCAGTGTCACACAGCACGTAAGAATCACCGGCCCTGCATTTGGGCACGGCCTGAGTGCTAACCAGGGGCCGTGCATTGTTTTGACCGCAGATATGTGGGCACCTACTCTGTGGCCAGCCCGTGCTGGGTGACGCAGGGACGTGGTGGTGGTGAGAGCGCCGGTCGCGGCCTCAGGGAGCTCACATCTGGTGGGGAGATAACGATAAACAAGCGAGAGCGTGAATGAGCAGAGTGCAGAAGGATGTTTGTCAACTACAGCAAGGAACAAGACTGAGGGAGGGAGGGGGGTGCCCTCTGAGGAGGTGAAGTTGGAACTCATTCCTGATGATGAAAAGATGATTTAATAAACCAAAGCCCAGGTAGAGGGAGCAGCAAGTGCAAAGGCCCAGAGGCAGGGCTAGCTGCGCTTGTCACAGTGGGGGCAGGAGGGAGGAGGCCAGAGTGGCTGGGCTGAGTGAGATGGGGAGAGGAGGAGAGGAGGCCAGAGAGGCAAGGGGTGTGTGAGGAAAGGCGGCAGCCAGGAGATGGTGGGCATACTGCTGTTTCCCTGCGGGTTTTTTTCTTTTTCTTTTTTTTTTTCCTCAGTACTGGGGATTGAACCCAGGGCCTCCTACTGAGCTACATCCACAGCCCTTTTAAAATTTCTGTTCTGAGACAGGTTTTCATTGAATTACAAGTTTTCCAGGCTGGGCTTAAACTTGTTATTCTCCTGCCTCAGCCTCCCCTAGTGCTGGGACTCCAGGCACACACCACTGTGCCTGGCTCCTTTGGCTTCTGAGGTGCCCCCTTACCTGCACTGGGCTGAGCCCTGGCTCCCACCTGCTCCCTGAGCCTATCTGTGCTGAACTACCCAAAAGCCTTTGCCCGGGGCTCCCTTCCTCCATTCCTGCCTCTGCATGGCTCTTGCTCACCTTCAGGCCTTCGCCCAAATATCACCTCCTCTCGGAGGCCCTCAATCCATCCCCTGCCCTGTACCTCCTTGACTCCTTCTTGGCTTTATTTTTTTTCACAGCACTTAGCACCACCCATGCATTTGTCTTAGTTTTCTTTGTTGGTCCCCCTACCAAAAAGTCAGCTGTACAAGAGCAGGGTCTTTTTTTCTCTTGTTCCTATGTTCCCGGTACCTGGGTCAGTGCCTGGCGTATAGTAGATGCACAATAAATATGTGCTAAGTGAATTCCTAATATTCAAAGCAGTCTGAGTGTTCTGAGAGCTCATCTCTGTGCAGATGTGGAAACCCCTACCTCAGGGCCTTTGCACTGGTTCTTCTCACACGTGTCTCTTGTTCGCTCTTGTGTAGAGTGCCTGGGAGCTTCCTGAGGAACGGGGTTGATGGCCTGCTCCCCAGACGCACAGCAGAGGCATCAACATTGTTTCAGCTCATGGCTGATCTGTTTTCGTTACCCACAGGTGGCAAGTGTAGGCATTTGTCCCAATTGTGCCGGAAGCGCGGCAGGTGAGTCCAGCAAACATGGGGGCCACAACCTGAGGGGCACCCCAAGACCGAGTCCCCCACCAGCTCACCTCACCAGCCTCCTCCCTCCCCTCTAAGAGCCTACAGTGTGGTCAATACGGGAAGCCACGAGAGGGAAGACACAGCTGGCTGCAGCCAGAGTTGAAGTGACAGCCACCAAGCTCCTGCCTTGACTACCCCTGAGGGCTGCCCACTCCCTGGTCCCTGTTCAGAGGAGAAGTAAAGCGCTGTGAGATCCTTTGTTCCCCGTGGCCTCTGATTGTCGATTGTCCTGGCAGGGGAGAGGGAGGGCTGGGTTCCCACCCCTGGGAGTAAAGTGGTAGGTGGGGCCACCACAGACTCGTCCCAGACAGCCAGAGAAGTGGCCTGGTGGGAGGGGCAGGAGGCCTGAGGGACAGCAGGAAAGGGCAGTGACTCCAGCCTGTGAGCAGCGAGTGGCAGGGCAGGAGTTGAGCCCCTCGCCTGCTCGCGGGCTCTGCTGTCGGGGAGCCTGCCTCTAAAAGTGCCCGCCAACTAAACATTACTGGGTTCCGGGTTGCTCGCCTCTTCTTCTGGAGTTAGAGTCCAGGTTCTTCTTGTCTTGAACAAAGAATTGAATGAAATGAGCAAAAAGGCAGTGGGAAAACTTATTTAGGAAAGTAAAAGTGAAGAGTGAGGGAGAAACTGGCTCTGCGGAGCGAGCACGGACCGAGTAAAGAGAAAAAGAGGGCAAAAGCAAAGATAACAGTCTGGGAGGCACAGCGTGGGCTATCATGGAAGGTTACAATAGCACCACTCTTCGTAGCTGCCTTTGTTTTATGCTGTCTAAATCTCGAGGAAGCTTGCAAGAACTGCTACATGCAGGTCCTGAGAGGCGCTGCTGGGATCCCATGCCTCAGGCTGACATCAGATCTAGGTCATCCTATTAAAAACTTGCTCCGGTCTCGTGAAAAGTCCACTTGCAAAGCATTGAGAATGGTTCTATCCATGTGTCTGGGGTCTTGTAGTTAACGAGTCACATCTACTTCCCCAGCCAGTTGTGCCACACCCTAATCTCCTATCTCAGGCCGGTGTAAGGAGCCTTGTATCCAAAGTCAGCTCATCACAAATGGAGGTTCTACCCACCTGACACCCTGTCCTTGCTCTCTGGGTCCCTCCCCTCAAGGGGCCTCACTTGGGTGAGGGTGAGCAGCCCTGCCTGCACCCCAACCTCTGTCCTCACTCCCCATCCCAAAAGGACCTCCACCAGCAGCCTCTTGGCTTTAGGCGTGTCCACCAGGAAGGCTGTGCGGCCCTGGGGCAAGCTCCAGGTCACTGTGTGGGGACCCAGGGTCTTGGGGACCTGGAGCGGGACCTGAGATGGAGCACAGGCTCTGGTGGGCATTCCCGGAAGGCCCATGGGCTCCACAGCCCACAAGGGCCTTGGTCAGGCCAAGGCAGGGCCCTCTGGTGCTCAGGGCTCAGGGCATCGCCTTGGCCAGATTACATGCTGATTGTGCCATGTTACACTCACTGGACATGTTGAGTTGAGTGATGAGATCCCGCCAACCCCTTTTGGTGGTTGCAAAATCAATTCAGTGGGCCACACACAGCATAAAAAAGTACAAGGAAAGAAAAAGTACAAGGAAAGGAATAATAAAATAGAAAAGAAAATGTCAGAGTACATCACAAATAATTAGGATTTTATATTTAAGAAAGATTTTTATTTTATTTATTCAACATATCATATATTACTATATATAGACAGACAGACAGGTGGATACATAGATACATAGATAGTCAGCCCTCCATGCCCCAAGATTCTAAATCTGTGCATTCAACCAACCTTGGATTGAAACACTAGGGGAAAATCATCTCTCTAATGAACACGTATGGATTTTTTCTTGTCATTATTCCCAAACCATACAGTTTAACAATTATTTACATGGCAGTGACATTGCATTAGGTGGTATAAGCCATCCACACATGATCTAAAGGACACAGGAGGATGTGTGGGTTGTATGCATGTCTGTGCTGTTTTGTTTGAGGAACTGAAGCGCCACAGATTTTGGCTCCTCGGAGAGTCCTGGAACCAGGTACCTGTGGACACCTAGGAAGACTGTGACTGGAGTTTCGGGGGGACTAGCAACATTTTATCATTTTGCTGATTTTTCTGAGCTCAGTGTGGGTAGGACCCTGGGGTCCTGTTGACCAGACAACTCTCCCAAGCCTTGGTGTCAAGAGAGTTCATCCAGTGTCAGTCATATAGACATCACTGACCACCCCAAGGCTGATCTTGGTTTCTAGCCCCTTCACAGCTGAGCTGCTATGTGTGGCCCGAAGGCCCCATGGGAAATCACATTGTTAGAAATGTTCTGGTGTGACCTGAGGCCACCCATTCCCAAGGATGCTCGCCAGACAGAAACTTCCTGGGGTGTAGCGAGACCTTCAGTTAAGGGCAAAAGTCAAGGTTTGGTTCATTCTTCAGTACAGAGATTTTCTCTCTCATATTGTTTGGTGGATTAAGAGATATTCACCTGTCATTCAGCACTCTGGGAAGCTGAGGCAGGAGGATTGAAAGTTCAAGCCCAGCCTGGGCAACTCAGTGACTCAGTCCTCACCTCAAAATATAAAAAGGGGTGGGGATGTAGCTGTGTGTGAAGGTCCTGGATTCAATCCCCAGTACCACATATGCGAAAAAGCAAATTTAACATATGACCCAGAAAGTCAACTCATAAGTATTTATCCAAGAGAAATGAAATCATATGTTCACACAGACTTGCATACAAATGTGTATAGTAATCTTTGTAGTAGTTAAAAAAAAAAAAGGAAATAACCCAAATGTCCATTGGAACAGATGAGTGGGTATAAACAGGTGAAGGAAAAAATACTGATACAACAACAGAGATGAGTTTCAAAAGCATTAGTCTGAAGGAAAGACACCAGATACAAAAGAGCACAGACTGTATAAATCCATTTGTATGAAGTTCTGGAATTAGCAAAAGTAACTGATGGAAACTGGGCACTATGGGACTCACCTATAGTTTCAGCTACTAGGGAGGCTGAAGCAGGAGGATCCCTTGAGCCTAGGAGTTCAGGACCAGCCTAGGCAACACAGTGAGATCCCCATTTCAACAAATGAAGGAGGGGAAGGAAGAAGAAAGGGAGGGAGAGAGCTAAAGAGGGGGAGAGGGAGGAAGGAAGGAAGGAAAAATTAACTGATGGTGATAAAAATCAAAATAGTAGCTGCCGCTGGGTGTAGTGGCGTGCTTGTGGTCACAGCACACAGGAGACTGAGGCAAGAGGACCGCCGTGAGTTTGAGGCTGGCCTGGGCTACATGGTGAGTTCAAGGTCAGCCTGAACTGCATAGTGAGACTCTGTCTCAAAAAAAAAAAAAAGAAAAAGAAAAAAAAGAAAAAAAAGGCATTTTAGAATAGTAGTTACCTTCACCTCTATTATGTCCAGAGCAATGGGGTGGAACTGACTGCAGAGAAGCATAAGGGAAGTTTCTCGAAGACTGAAATGTTTTGTACCCTGATAACGGTCCAGAATACACACCCATGTATCCTGGTCAGAAGGGATGGAACAATACACTTGGCATTTGTACAGTCTGCAGTGTGTAAGTGACATCTCCATACAACCACAGTGAGATTGAAAACCAGCTGCAGTTGCATCCCGAGTGGTGACTGTTTCTGCATCCCAGGACCCCAGGCAGAGGGTGGGACTTGTGTCTGAAGGCACCTCGCAACTAGGGTGGAAGGAGAAGCTCCGAGGGGGCGGGTTTTGTCACATTCTGAGAAACTGCCAGAGCAGCCTTTCCAAAGAGCCCATTGGCCTCTCATTCCCTCGGGCCAGGCCATTTTTTTGCTTAAAATTGTTAGCCATAATCTCAAAGGTTTGTTCTCACTCACACCACGTATCCATCACGGGTCCACTGGGACCCTGAATATCATCAGAGAATCCCACACAGAAGCCACTAACAGAAATGTTTCTGTTTGTCATGATGGAAAGATAAAGAGCAAGGGGAGATGTGTGCTGGCTCGTCTGCCCTCTGCCAGGGTATTTCTGCTTGCCTTTTCACTGGCCATTTGAATTCAACAGGGCAGGAAACCCCACTCTTGTAGGGAGGGAACAGTAATACAGTGTTCTAGTCACCTTTCTGTTGCTGGGACAAAGTATCCGACAAATAAAACTTAAAGAGGATCGGTTTGTTTTGGCTCATGGTTTGAGAGATCAGCTGGCTCCATTGCTTTAGGAGTGTGGTGGGGCAGGATCATGGTGGGGCAGGATCATGGAGGGTGTGCTGGAGGGAAGCTGTTTACCTCATGGCAGCCGAGCAGTGGAGAGAAATGAAAGAACTTGAGAAAAGGTGTACTTTGCAAAGATGACCCTATGACCTACTGCCTACAACTACTATATTTCCCTGAAAATAAGACCTAACCTGAATATAAGCCCTAGCATGATTTTCCAGGAAGCTCATAATATAAACTGTACCTCAAAAAATAAGCCCCAGTTAAGATCATCAACCAAATGGACAAATTTAAAATATCTGTTGCAACACATGATGGACATATTGAATTATAAAAGAATATCTATATATACTTAATTATAAATAAATAATTGACATTAATACTTAAATGAGAATATAAACTCTAATTAAAGTATTTGTAAATACCCAAGTGGACACCTTTGGATGAGAGGTGAACACCTACATAAACAGATGATCTAGAGACTTACTGCTGAATGATCAATCAGAGTACAGACACAATTCAAGAATAATGTGTGCACTTGACAATGAGCAGACATGGTTGTGTCTAACATGAATCCTCATAATTCAATACATTATACACTGTAACAGACATACCTAATGGATTCATGTGAAATGAAATGTTTTCTGAATTTTGGAGTCTTCAGTTTTTTGTTGCTTTTGTGTGGACCATCATTCTTAACTGTTATCTTAGTTACTTTTCTCATTGCTGAGACAAAATACCCGACACCCAAATTAAAGGAGGAAAGGTTTATTTAGCTCACAGTCTGTAGATGTTTCAGTCCATAATTGGCTGGCTGCAAGGCAAGGTGGCCTGGCAGGGGGGCATCGCAGAGGAGAAACAGCTCATAGTGGGCAGAAGGTAGCAAAGCAAGCAAGGGATCTTAGCAGCTTCTTTCTGCCCCTTTTATATTCTATCCACCAGGATTAGGGTGATGCCAAACCAATCAGTGGGCTGATTTAGTAATTACACATGCTTAATCTAGCATCACACACTCTAGATCCAGCTACCTCTGAAAAAGCCCCACTGATGACTGCGCCAGGCTTTGGGGGGACATCTAGACACAAGCCATAACAACTGTAATCATTTTTGTTGCCACCCCATCTCATAAATGTTCAATTAACCCTTGATTTAATGGAAACTTTGTGAAGCCAGCCTGCAAGAGGGTGTGACTCGGATGAGGAATTCATGGGATAATATCACTGATAACTATGTCACCAATGCACTACACACAAGCTACACGGACAAGAAGTGCTCATGTAAGGAGAGCTCTACTGCTGGACACGAGAGATTGGGGCCAGTGGTTCTGCAGGAAATGGAGTCCCAAGAAAGTTAGGCTGGGATTAGTGTTTTGGAGAGTTACGACGATGTCCCAGAAGATGATGTGACCCTATCTGAATAAGCATAAAATTTTGTACATGTATAAATATCGATTGCTGTACATGAATGTAGATTGTTGTATGTGAAAAAAGAAGACACCCCTTGAAAAGAAGCCCTATTGTATCTTTTGGAACACAAATTACTACATAAGCTCTGGTCTTATTTTGGGGGAACTGTG
>PVJO010022707.1:0-27537 GCA_004026905.1 Hystrix cristata | reverse complement strand
TAAATAATTAGAGTACAATAAAGGAGAAGCAGAGTCAAACTTGACACCAAGGAAAAGCTTATGAATGAGCCAGGCTTTCAGTTAGTGAACAATGTAGACAGAAGTAACTTCAAAGGGTTACTTCCTGGGTACTGTGATGTACTTTAATTTAGCTCTGATGAAATACATCTAGGTTCTCATTTGCGAGCTGGGAAAGGACATCATTTTTTTTTTTTTTTAAGATGTGGAACATTTCTATCACTTTATTTTTTTAAATTGTATTTTAGTAGTGCATTTTAGATATACATAATGATAACATTCACATAGGGAATTTATACCTGTACATGATATATCTTGCTGCTTAAATTGAGGTTGAAATGAAGTTTAAAATATCTGTAGAATTTGTCGTTTTATGATTACTGATGGATTTGGAAAGGGCTTCTTTGGGTACATTTTAGGAGTGCACTGTCTCAAGCAAATCTGAGAAATGAGTTGAACCAGTTGCCCTGACACGCAGCAATCATTTCTTCTCGTAATCCAAAGAAAGAGAACTATGCGGCCATTTCAATAGGAAACAGATTCTAAGATGGAAAGGACCAAGACAGAGGTCTTAAACTCGAACAAACTGTGCTTTAGTTCTAGTTTGTTCTTCATATGATTCTGAAGTGAAAATTTCCTTGTGGAAAGGTAAAAACAGTAATTCTGTTTCCGTGACCCAGTGGCCCAGAGATCGACTAATCCTCATTTCCACAGAGGAGCAAGATGGTGCTTGAGAAAGTCCAGGTCCTGGTGAAAGCATTAGCCGGACCTGCCTCGTCTCAGAGTCTCTCCAGCAGTCCACCTGGCCTGGGTGGAACCCGAGATGGAAATGTTGGATGGATGGGCTAGGGGTGAGGGCAGTGGGCTTACCCTTCACCAAGCGGCCAACAGGAAGCTGATGTGGCCTAAGAAAGTTGGGAAACACTGATGAAGAACAAAGAGAGGCGAGGAATTAATCAGAGGCCCTTGGTCAAAAGCTTGAGAGGTCGTGAACCTAAGCATTTCTCATTGAATGGAATATGTAACAGCTTCTCAGGTGCTTCTCATGCTCTGCGAGGATTGAGGATCAGTGAATGAACTAAAAATCTGGTCAGTTTGAAGAGCAGAGTTTAAACTGCCCAACGCCATGACATTCTCAAGAATGTGAAAGGGCGGGGTGCTCCAGGGAGCTGTCACTCAGGAGAAAAGTGACATGGTCAAGGAGAAGGAGAGGACTCCTCCAGGAAGGGGCATGATCTGTGAGCGTGGACCCTTTTCCCTTCACTGTCTCCTAAGGCAGAGCGCGCACATTCCGAGAACTGTTGCTCTGAGCCTGGTTGAGCCGGATTCTCACACTTCATATTGTACGTGTCATTGTCAATTTGGTAAACCAGGCAGTGATGGTAGCCACCATTTTGGGAGCCTCATAAAGTGAAAGTGCATTATAATTTCAGTGGCGTTAAGAGGAACTGAAGGTTTCAACAAAATGAAACCCTGTAACTACAGGTACAAAGCTCTATCTTCCCTGAAAGCAGCTTTATAGCATATAAAACCAACCTTCCTTTCTGCAATTAAACCAGACAAGATGGATGTGTCTCATTCCTTGACGTAATGGCCCTGAAGCATCTTAATGGAAACACTCTAATAAAAGTTTATCTCGAACACTGACCAGTACATCAGCACTGACTGCAGAGAGAACAGTGAAAACAGCCCCAAACATTCAGGCTTATCGACAAAGAAGCCTCAGTATCAAAACTTGGCAGTGAAGAAATGAGGAGGAACTGGGAAAATGGCGAGGATGAGAAAAACACAATTACATCTGGGGTGAGCCTCTCACCTCACGATGTCAGAGAAGCAATCTCTGATCTCTCAGTCAAAAGGTCTTCTGCAGGCCTTCTGGTACCTCTGTCAAGCCATCTATAGTGGCCAGGAGATGAATAGAACGGCCCCCAATCTCTCCTTTCTCTGAAAGCCATGTGAAAAAGAATAGCCCTTCGCTGTACTTCTGACATTGGAACTAGGTTCTTTAAAAATACAATCCCCTTTTGATCGCTGAAAGAAAGGAAAAGAAAAGAAAACCTTTGAGCTGCCACACAGAAAATCTTAAGAAGTGTTCAGAGAGAAAGTACTCCCAGGAAATGTACCCACTTGCCATCTCTTAGCGCTGATACGATAGCGTCAGTATAGATGAAAACCTGAATTGCACGTTCTTCACAGCCTTTTCCATTTTCACAGAAATCATGACATTTCCAAACTTCGCCTCCCATAATGACTGCATTCCACAAACTTCAGGTTCAATTCATACACATATATTCCACTCTCCAATCTGTCGCCTCAGCAGGGTACCAGAGATTGACCGATCCTCATTTCAAGCAGTGCAGTCAGGGACGAGTTGGTGGCCAAGGTACAGAAACAAACAATCATCAAATCACCTTAATCTCCCACAGGAAGTTAGGAGGTTTGGGATATGCTGGGTAATCATTCTCATACCCAACACAGTCGCTTAATATTTTAGATTTACTGAAAAAGAAAGCAGGCAT
Source organism: Hystrix cristata (assembly GCA_004026905.1). Taxonomy (NCBI): domain Eukaryota; kingdom Metazoa; phylum Chordata; class Mammalia; order Rodentia; family Hystricidae; genus Hystrix; species Hystrix cristata. Next base: position 25,000 of record PVJO010022707.1, on the reverse strand, counting down.
ACTCTACACTGAAATTTGGCAGCCACAAATGGAATTCAGTCACAGAATTCATCTCTCGTTGATCACCTTTGTTTGGAAATACCACCTTGTTTTACTGTTGCGATCTGACCAGAGTGCTGGGAAAGTCATCTCCATTTGAATGACATCATCATTGTACTTTAGAAACTCACCATTGGGAACTGAAGTCGTGGACTTCTGAGTTTGCCCAAGGACGTTTGAGTTGGTCTCAGTTGGAGTATCTGTCTGGCAAATTTCTAGCTAGGCAACCTTGGGCAAGTTATCCATCTCCTTAAAGCTCAACAAGAGTGAGGGGAGGAGAAATTCTAATAATGGCTATAAGGAGCGGTGCCTGCTGTCTGGTGCTTCTTAAATGGTAGATGTTATTATTAGGGATACCAGTATCATTTAGTCCCTCAGGCAAGGGATGTATAAACTAGGTGCGACAGATTAGCCTAAAATATTCAATGTATTGTCAGTTTCATTTCATTTGTTCTACTTTCTGGCATGAAAGGACATTAGTGAAGCTTCTGAGAAAGAAACAGACCCTTTTTTTCTGTATTCAACTGGTGCCCTCTTTGTTTGGCCATGCACACACTGCCACAGTGAGTAATGAAAATTCTATCATGTTTTCACTCAATTTCTGCCTCTTGGCATCTATGACCAAAATTACCCTGCAGCTGTCATTTACAACAGCGATCCCCAGCCAGTCGCTTGGAGCCACCCTACTGTGAGGGGCAGCTGCTCAAGAATATTTCAAGCAGGAAAATGACAGCACCAGATGCTATCAGGAATCCCTTAGTAAGTTCGGGGCTTTAGAAAACACTAAGCCTTGCTTCCCAAAAGGATGGGGACTAACTACCGTTTCCAACTCATGCTGGCAACTAACCATATGATCTTCCTGGGATCTTGTTAATTACAATAGTGAAAATAATAAAAGACAAAGGTCTGAGAACCTCCCTGTGCTTAGAGACCCACCAAATTAGCAGGCAGCCGCTGGATCCCAGTGATAACATTTCAAGGAATAGATGGTCTGTTAGGAAAATCCTTTGAACTTGTCTCATAGGTATTCGGATATCTTAAATACAATTACGTCAGAAATGGTAATGCTTAATTTGAACTTATACTCAACTTTTTCAAATATGTAGCATGCATTCCCCTTTGAAAATGCTTCCTTGGGGAATCGAGGATCCTAGGGTCATTCAGAAAACCATTTCCATTGGTTGTTTGAAAAATGCTAGTTTCTTGGGCTGTCGGCAAGTGTTACACAAAAGGTGTGTCTAAACTTACCTGGGTAAAATAAAATTAAATATGCTTCGTAACTTCAGATGTCAGAGATTTTAATATATTGATTTGTATTGTTTATGAGCTGTGATCAAAAACTACAGCTGTGATAGTTAACTGATTGTGTCAACTCGAGTAAGAAATGCCTCACTGAGGTGGATCAGCATAGCTGAGTGTGGCTGAGGGGATTTACTGAAGACACAGGACCCACCCTGGGGCAGCTTGTCACCTGAGTGATATAAAGGGGAAACAAAGAAGGAAAGATTGCTTCTGTTTCCTCGGAGGAGCTCCAGTCTTCGCCTTCTCTTTGAACGTTGTCTCCAGGCTTCCCGCACAAAGTCTTCAGTCTCCAGCACAGACCCTTCAGCCTTCTATCACAGACCCTTTGGGTCTCCTGAAACGGACTTGCACAGGACACTACACTGAGCTCCGGGCCTTGGACTGGATCCTTCAGATTTCCACTGTGCAGATAGATCTTTTGCGCTCCTCCATACCTGACTGTGTAGGCGGCCACTGTAAGCCAATCTCACAAATTCGTATATATTTGTATATCTTTCATTAAATCTGTTTCTGTAGTAAGCATTGACTGCTACAACAGTGAATGGTTACATTTTCAAAATTTATTAGACACATTAGGATTAATCCCCCTAAAATGCTCCTCCTCACTTCAAACACATTTATTCCATCATTCTTGCCCTTTCTGAGCAGTTTGTTAAGTCCTTTTGTGTCTAGTGCTGTCATGGTTGCCTCGAGGTCCTGAATCAGCCGCACAGTGCTGTATCTGGTGAATAACAGAACACTGTGGTGTTTTTACTAGCTACCTTTTGTTGCATGGCACTTGGTAGCAATTTTCATGGTATTTTTGATCACAGCTCATAAAGACACTCCTGAAAGATGTTCAACATCTCTGGCCACTAGAGAAATGCAAATACCTGTGTTTACAGCAGCACTACTCATAATAGTTAATTTTGGAAGTTGCCTATATGTCCATCAATAGATGAACGGATAAAGACAATGTGGAATTTATACTCAGTGGAATACTCTTCTGCCATAAAGAAGGATAGACTTGAGTTATTTGAAGGAAAATGAATACACCTTAACACTGTAATGTTAAGTGAAATAAATCAGATACACAAGCCTAAATTTTGCACGGTTTCTCTTATACAAGGGAATAGCCAAACTATAAATGAAGAACAAAATAAAAGACAGGTAATATAAAACAGATAGATCTTCTATAAAAGGGAAGGGAACTGAGAGATGAAGAAAGGGGGAAGGAGAAGAAGGGGAGGGGATAAAAAAGAATCAAAGTGTGTTAAGTACCTGTCCCAACTCCCCATGATGGATGCAGTCATTATGTACTGCAAACATGTACTATAAAAAATTTAAAAGTAAAAAATATTTTATCCAAAAAAATAAGAGGCAAGAATGATGCAATAGGTATGTTCGAAGCTAGGAGAAGTGTTTTGAGGGGGGATTAGAGGCAAGGTGTCTTTCACTATAATGAACACAGGTTTTCATTTGGGCACTGTATTTTTGATCACCCCTTGTACAGCATTTCCCACATACATTTAATCATAGAGTATGTAAGAATGATTCTGAGTGTTGCAATTTCTCTGTAATGCACTTTAGGAAATGTAGCCCCAGACTATCAGCAATTTGAGAACAGGAACAACATATTTCTTTATTATCCTGACACCCCAGCACAATGTCTGCCATGGAGCAGGGATGCAGTAATGTTTGTTGAATGAATTAATAAATGCTAAGGTGACTCCTCTGATTTACTGATAAACACTTACACAGCATAGGGAAGAAAATAGTTTCTGGTCAGGCCAAAGGTGGCTGCTAAGAGGCATCCACTGCTGAAGAGCATAATCGGTCACATCAAAATTCAGGATAATTCAAAAAAGAAAAAAGAACTTGATGTTCTGTTAGGAAACAAGACCATAGTGAGCCACATATCTAGAATAGAAAAAATACTTTACTACGTAAAATTCAATAGCGAAAGCTTTACAAATGAATTCTGTAGAATATCGTCTTCTACCTGCTTCTTCACCCACAGCAGGAATGACCTAAGACCTGCCTGCCTCAAGCAGGGCATTTTATTTATCTTCTCATTTTACCTGAGGACTTAGGAAAGGTTAAATAAGTTCTGCAGGTTTGATTGTCCTTCATCCCTAGTGAACAGGTAGGTGCTGGTGGGAGGACAGTGAACAGGCTCCTCACCCGAGCTGCCTTTTTATGGCCCTGACACCTTACAGGGTGCACACCGCACAGCAGCCTCCGCTGCCCCATCTCAGCCCTCCCCTAACCTACCACCACTGCTCTCCAGCAGTGCAGATAATGAGCGTCCCACAGAGTAGCTGTAGGTATGATAAGGAGTCTCATATTAGTTGCCAGAATGCGGTTGCCAAGGCTAGCACCTGCCTCCCGTGGAGACTTCCGGGGATGCTGGAGTGGAGAGTGAGGACCTGTTCACACCTAGCATGGGAGCTGATACAAGGAGATAAATTTTTCACCTATCTGTTGGGAGAAGATCAAACAGTTGAATAATAGCTGTGCTGGAAAATGTAGGACTATAGGTACTCTCGGGCACTGCTAGTAAAAGAGTATCTTGGTAAGAAGAGATAACACATCTGCTTAGATCGTATTTGTTTGAAGCACTTGGCACACATTCACCCTCAGAATTCAGTGATATAGGTGCTATTTATTCCCATTTAGAGGTGTGGAAACAGGCATTGAAAGGAAAGTAACAATCTCAAGGTCACATAGTAAATTGTAGTAGAATCTCTTTGGAGAACTTTCTACCAGTTTGAAATTTTCTAAAATTTATACCACCTCCAGATACCCACATTAGGAAAACACCCACGAATGTGTATAAGGAAGAATGTAAGCATGTTGACTGTAGCATCAGAATAGCAACTTAGAAACAACCTAAATGTTTATCTAGAATGGAATGGCTAATTAAAAGTTACTACATTCAGACAAAGGAGTATCCTAATGGAACTCCATGGAATAAAATACATATTAGACATGTGAAAAGGGAATGATCTAAAATATTAAGTAAATAAAGCAAATCAAAGAATGATACATATTATATGGTTCCATTTATGTAAAACTCAACCTTTGAAAAGGTAATATATATTAACTATCTATGAAAGGGGCTATACAGGCTTGTCAGTGAGACAGGAAAAGGCACCAAGATTGAGACAGATGGTCATGGGGACACTGGCATAAAATCATTATGCTACTTATTATTAACGAGAATATATTTGTGTATTACTTATATAATTAAAAGCCCATAAAAAGTAAAAAAAATCAAAAATTTCATCAAGAAAATTAAAATAAAAACCAAAAAAAAAAAAAAACCCAAGAGAGTAGTTGGCCTTAATTTCTGTCGCTGTGATTTTTGGACCTGCTTGACCTACACATAAAGATCATTCAAGTTTTGTCCTTTCACTTATTTTCTTACAATCTTGATTTTTATTCCTCATCACTTATTTTCTTAAAACTTCATATTATTTATTCTGAGAGTATGCTGGTCAAGCACTTTTGGAAGATTGGTAAATTATGTGCATGTTGTATTGAAGGCAAAGAAGAGTGTTATTTGTATAACATAACAAAATTCAGGTAAAATTTCTCAGTGTACAAAAATACTTTTAAATCTCTGGCAAAATATCTATAATCTAGCAAATTCTCCTCTTCCTAAGTCATCAGCGTCTGCATTTTAAGTACTTTCCTAAGGATTCAAATGTTGCCAAAAAATACAATTACTTTTGGTTACTTCAGAAAACTTTTAAACAAACTGTAAGAAAATGTCCAAATCCCAAATTAGAATCTGCAAAGGAACTTGTTTCAATCACATTCAGTTTGGCTGTGAGGTGCAAGGTTGGCGATTCCGTCTTGACAGACTGGGTTTCATTTGCCTTGTAAGCACCATGTAATTTATCTCAAGGTTGAATTCTATCACTGGAAATCTAGGCTCTGCAGGATTAGCTGTCAGGTTGCTCTCTGAGTGAGTTACCCCAAAGGCCTGGGATCTGTCTTCCGGTGAGATCCAGTGTTTCCTTAGATCAGTTGCACACAGTGGCAAGGATGAACAAGCCTTCCAGTCAGTCTTACATAACTATACAGTCACAGTAGGCAATAGGGACTTCTAGGAAAGCTTTACGTTTTCTGAAACCACCATAAAGCACTATCTCTTTGTCTATTTTAAAACTAGAAGACCACTGTCTCTAGCACAGCAAAGGCCATGCATAAGGAATTATGGTCTTCTTGAGGCCTTAGCTGTCTCTGGAAAGGAGGAAGAAACTCACATTGAATGGGTGCCTACTATGTACTATTAATGCTATTTCAAATTATCATGTTTATTAACTCATTTAATTCTCACAAACTTTTATACTGTTGGTGTTCTCCAACCTGTTCTTCCAAAATACAACACAGAGCTATTGAGAATTTCGATCATATGACATATATATTATGTGTCACACCTGGAATTTATACCCAGCTTTGTCTAAATCCAAATCCAGACTCTTTTCAATAAATAACCAAGAAAGATTACATTAATTCAGTCAGTCCAATAAAATGGTATTTTATGTGCCACTGAGCTACTCTGCTCAATATAAAGTGATCAGAATAGTTTACCAAATTTCTTATTATGCACAACTCTAATGTGACCAGGCAAGGGGAAAAAGCGTACAAACATGTTCTTGTGTCTGTGATTGTAGTATATTCAGATACTTTGCAATCTAGTAGTCTAAAATGTAGGCAGCTTCCTTAGGAGATCACTTCCAGGCAGACAGTTTTGGCACTGGGGAAAATGTGGCTCATTCAGGTTGTGTTAATCAGCTTCACATACTACAACAAAATATCCAAGGCAAATCGCTGAAAGAGAGTTTATTTGACTCATGGTCTGGAAGTTCAAGACCAGGTGGCCATTAGTCTGGCCTCTAATGAGGGTGCTTGAAGGCAATGGTAGGAACACATGTCAGAATGAATATTCACATTACAAGCCAGGATGGAGAGGGAAAGAGAGACAAGCAGGGAGGGAGAGGGAAAGAAAAAAGAGAAGGATGGAAGGACAGAGTGAGAGGGAAAGGGGGGACCTGGGTCCCGCAGTCCCTTCCAAAAACATGGCCTCAGTGACCTATGGACCTTCAATTAGGCTTCACCTCTTTAAGGTCCATAGCACTGGTAATACTGTCACCCTTGGGACTAACTTTGGGGGATGCTTATCTAAACTGTAGCCCAGGTGTAGCCAGCTTCATTTTCCCACGTTATACCAGACTGAAGCAGGATGGATTTATCAGCCTTGCAGGACCTCACCATCATCTCTCACTTGCCACAACTATCCCTGCTTACTCCCCTTCCCTGCAACTACCCCGAGTACAGCTGCCTGATCTCACTATGAGAAGAAAGCCAGCATTGGTTGCAAAGAATAATGTGTCCTCCTTGCACCACTGGAGCCACGGCAATCAATGGCAGGCACTGTTTTCAACAATAAACCCAAGACTAGTGGAACAGGAAGCTCTCGTCAGACTTGAGACTACTGTGCCCTATCAGGGGAGAGACTTGAAATAATTCAGAAGAAGGAAAAAGGATGGAGTGGTTCATTAACTCACTCTTTGTCTCTCCATAGCAACTGTGGTCTGCACAACCCAGAACCTAAGGGGACCCAGTTTAGCATGAAATGTTGTTTTGTTGTTATTTGTTTTGTTTGTATTTGTTTGTATTTGTTTTGTTTGTCATTTGTGTTGGTGATACTGGGGATAGAACCCAGGGGGAGTTCTACCACCGAGCTTCATCTCCATTTTTATATTTTCTATTGAGACAGAATCTCATTAAGTGGCCCAGGTGGGACTTGAACTTGCGATCCTCATCTTCCCCAAGTTCTGGGATCACAGGTTGTGCCAGCACACCTGGCATGTCCTGTTTTTTAGAGAGCTCCAGGGAATGTAATATTCCAACCACCCTTTATTAAAGTACCTATAACATCTACTATATACCAGCCACTTTTTTTTACATACTAACTAAATGGAAAGAATAATTGAATGACCACTACAAGGCATTTATAAAAATAAATAACACAAATTCTAACATGCTACAGTTTCGACCATGTAAAATGTGATGTACAAGGCTGAAGAGTGCAGTGGGAGATGAACTGAAAATTATACTGATAGCCAGAAGTCTTGATTTTTGTTTCATTTTTTCAAAAAGTTCTTTAGCAATCAGAAAATAGTCAAATTAGGTTCTACAGGTAATGTATTTTTTGTTTGTCTCTGATTCTTTGATATTGCATGCCCCCCTCCTTTGCAGTGCTGGGCCTTCACACCAAGCTACATCCTGGCCCCTTTAACTTTTTAGTTGGAGACAAGGTCTCGCTAAGCCACTAAGTTGCCCAGGCTGGGCCCAAACTTGGAAATTCTCCTGTCTCAACTTCCCAGAGAGTCAGGATGTGCTACCATACATGACTCCATTTTTAATTAGGGATCTAAAGTCTCTTAGTATTGAAACACAGTATCACTGCAGATAAGAGTTGGGAATGGTATGTTAATAAATTTTTAAAGAAGAGAAAAATCCAGTTTCTAAAAGTAGCACCTACTAAATCTTGATGTGCATGTGTCACATTGTCAAACAGTAATTCCAATAATAGGAGGAAGAAAAAGAAAGAGGGCTCTATAAGTAAGAATTACAAAATAGGGCTATGCATTGAGGCAGCTTCGAATATATGGTTGTCCCAATTGATTTATTATTTGAAACAATGTTTTAGAAGCCACCATGGGTTGTCCAAATTTCCTACAATTTGTTTCAGAAGAGACTTTGTGTACTGTTAATTATATTTAACCAGTTAAACATGTGAATGCTATTGGCAAGTAAACAATCATACTGTTACAGACATGAAATCACCCTAAAGCTGACCAGCCTAAGTCCAATTGCCTCCAGGATTTTATTTTTTGTCATTTATTCATCAAGAAAATATCTTAATATACTGTACTGAGTCTTGTTTATACTCCCTGTATTAACAAAATCATTAAATATATTCTCACCGACTCATTTGACCAATTCTTCATTATGAATTTGCAGCATTTTCAGGTTAGCAAATGCCTTTAAGCATCATGTAAATAATTTCCCAGTGAACAGACCTTCAGAAACTTTCATGTAGTACCAAGCATCGCTTGTAATGTTTTTCTTCCTTAGCTGGGCAGAAATTTTTGTTCTATCACTGAAAAGCAATCTGGCGGTTCATTTCACTACATCTACAAAGAATTCAGTCTCGTACCATGGTTAAAAAAATAAAGAAATAAATAAGATGCACAAAATGAAAAGCATTTCCCTGAGTAATTTCACACATGCTGCTAAATACCGCAGAGGATTGCCAAGACTAGCCTTTAATCTCTATGGGACGCCATAACGGCTGTAAACTCCTATTTGCCATCAAATGTCTTTTGCAGGGTTATTAGATGGGAGGCAAGAAATTGTTCCAAGTTACCTCACTTTACTTTTTAACCTGCTTTTATTGTCATTACCACTTTGTAATTGTTTAAAGCGTTCATATTTCACCAGCCCTAGACAAACCAAAGATTCTTGAGGCTTTGGTGGTTCCCTACTCTGCCTTCTGAGCTCTCGCAAAACTTCTCACCAGCAAGTTTCTCCCCTCCTGACACAGCTTCCACTCTCTGTCCAAAACAATTATTAACCACTTTAAGTATATATTCTCAGTGAAATGCAGACCAGTGTGGTCCATGGATCTGTGTTCACAGGTCACTGTGCTTCATTTCTAAGGTAAGAATCTTACATAATAAAATAGGCCAGAAAGAATACAGCTGAACTGTGCAGGAATTAGACTTACCGAAGTTGTCTATCTCCTGCAGTTAGGAAGTACATGTCCAGGTCTGTAACAGGCTCTGAATTGTGCTCCAGATTTTCTTCTGTTAAATAAAAATTGTGGGACTTGGACTGGGCACCTATGGTCCCCCCAAAAAACAAAAAAAATCACAAACCAATGTGTTGCTTATCACAGCAACTGAGCTTCGGTGGTTTGAGAGAAGTCCTGTAGCCATTAACTAAGCTGTAAACCATAATCTAGTTAAACTGTAACCAATTGACAGGTTGGTGAACTAGGCTGGAGCCCATTAAGTTATTTTTTTGTGATCCACCTCCATGCGCCTATAAATGTTGTCTGATCTTGTTGGTGGGACTTCTCAGAATGCCATCTGGTTTTGAGAGATGACTGATAGTCAAACCATTTCTGTTTTGCTTTGCTTACATAAACTGTACTAAACTTAACTGAGCTAGAGAATTTTCCTTTTCACATTCCCTGTAGAACTCCATAGGGATGCTTTGGATTCCCTTATCCTCATTTCTGTCACGCTGGGCTAAAACCCAAGCACGATTTAGTTCCTCAACTTTGATGCTACCATCTTAAGTTTGTTCACAGTTCACTGAAACTCTTTATATTTGTAAGGAATACTTCCTACTGTGAACTATAGTAGCGTAAGGTGAGTAGGTGGCTGATGGTTTCAGTGGTGTACTGACCCTGAAGAGCTGATTGTTAAGTGTTTGGGAATTTTGTCAGCCAATCGACATCACCTTTGTAGCTTACAATAACAAGGTGTTTATATCATAAATTGACAAAGCCTGGACAAACCAGCTGTCCTGAACCTCGGCCAGGTGGGAAGAGCCAGGACTGGGATGGATGATAAGCTGGGTAGTGATTCCCCACCATGCGGTGAGCTCAGAGTTTGTAGCTCTTCTGTATTTAAATCGCTCACTCTTGTATGCCTCCCTGTGCTTGGCACGTGTTAAATATTCATTAAGCACTTGTTGAGTGAATGAATGAGTTTGAGACAAAAGAGATTTTTACACAATAGGTACTATTTGTTCTGGTATTTGCTGAAATGTCAGAAGGGCTAGACCTATTCCCTTGTGGCCCCTATTTGCCTGTATAGAAGTTTCTATGCTTAATTGCTTCCTAGCCTACTCGTTCTGTCACACTTTCATTCCTAGAGTGGGGTTCACCTTACTCCCTGCTTTACTTATTTCCTTCCTCATGCAGGTTTATAGATATCTTATGAAATACATTTTAACAAGGTTAGGAAGAAAGAGCAATATAAATTTGTCAGAAACCTGGCTTCTAGTTCAGTCACATGATTTCTGTGTGACTTCAGAGGACACACACCCTCTCAGGCCTTCATTGTCTTAGTGTAATTGAGAACATTATCACTGCCACGCCAGCCTCATGGGCTCATAGGATCAAAGGAGTTGAGGCATGTGATGAGGCACTGTAAACTGTAAAGCGCCAATGGAAATTCTTGTTAGAGGTAGCTGGATGCATTGACCTGTAATCACTGACTTCTGAGGTGCCACGTCAGGCCTGAAATCCACCCCTCGGCTTTAAGCAAGACTTCTAACTTTCCTGAGCCTCTGTTGCTTCATCCACAGAATGGGAATAATAAAGAATAACACCTAATATGCAAGGTTGTTGTGACGGTTCAATGAAATAATATAAACAAAGGGCCTTCCTAGCACAGTTTCCAATAACATCTTCCCTTTTCCTATTACTATCTACATTTTTATTAGTCCATCACAAAGGTTTCCCTGTTCTCAGGAGGGCACCATTTGTATCTTATCTCAGGAGGAGAAGGGCTCTGGAGCCAGATCACCTGGCTGCAAATACTGGCCCTACAACACTTGCTGTGTTCTTGAGCAAGTCACCTGACTTCTCCAGGCTTCTGTTAACCTTTCTCTGTAATCGTACCTACCTGAGGTGACCAGTCATCCCACTTTGCTTGGGATGTAGGACTTAGAGTGCCTCATCCAGGAAAACCGTGTGCATGTGGGAAAGAGCCGGTGGCCCCGTACCTCCCTCAAGGGGTGAAAGGAGTCATGCACATGTGGTGCTAGGATAGCACCCACATTTCACTAGCACTAAGCAGGTCTTGATTGCCATCATCTCTCCAGAAACATTCTTTTAGTCTGAATATTGTTGTATTACTCACGTTTTTCCTGCTGGGACAGAGTACCTGACACGCACAATGGAAACGAGAAAAGGATTTATTCTGGCTAATGGTTTCAGAAGTTTCAGATCCAGTTTCAGCTAGATCCAGGGCAGAAATGGCAGGCTGGCAGGCTGTGGGACAGGAAAGCTGCTCCATCCATGGCAGCCAGGCAGCAGAGAGCCCAAAGAGAGGAAGGAGCCAGGGACAAGCACGTACTCTTCCAGGTCGCAACCCCAGTGACCCGCTCTGTCCAGGTGACGCCTGCAGCCTTCAGCTATGAACTTTTCACGGGATTAATCCATGAAACAAATGCCTCCCGGAGGCTCCATCTCAGAACACATCAGAGTTGGGGAGGGAATTATACATCTAAACCATAACAATTGGATAGTGAGATTTAAGAGCACAGAGAAAAACTTGCGGAGATATTCATGGAACAGTGTCATCCTCAGCTCCCCTTACCCAGGCCCAGCTGCCCACCCAGCACCTGCTGCTAACCTCGGTCTGCAATGTCTTTGCCTTCACAAGGTTATTGGCAGAAGGGAGCTGCCGCAACTCTTATCACTGTCTGCAACTCTGACTGTCCTTTGGGTCACTTTGAAGCTGCTCCTTAAAGGGAGGAGAGAAGTTGGAGAAGAAAACTCCGTGTTTGATACTTCTTGTGAGGAATAACCAAGCTCATGAGGGTGAAGGCTGGTGAAGCATGATGGAGTGTCAACGCCCTGCCTTCCCCATCCGCGGAATAGGCTCCCGTGTGACTGTAGAGTTGTTCCACATTGAATGTTCCTGAGAGTGTTCACATACCAATTCTGTGCTTCTTCCTGGGTCTAAAATCACACTGCCCAGGAGCCAGTCCTGCATCTGCCCCTGCTATGTGAGTGACCTTGCATAAATAACTTCCCAGGTCCTTCATCTGCAAAATAGGGATGATAGAACCAAAGCCATGAGAGTGTTGTATTAAATGAGATAATCTATGTAACAAACTTTCCATAGAGCTGTAAAGCCTTTCCGTGAGCCGTTGAGCCATGGAGCCTGGTCCAACACAAGGTAGATTTTCAGTAGTCATTCTGCATATATATAAGGGCACAAAAGGGAAATGGGGACTCTCTGATGGTTGATTGGTGTGCCTACATTTCCAAACACCAAAATCTTTTTAGCAAACTAAATTTACATATAGAATTTATTCACTCATGTATAACATTCTTCTGAAATTAGAATGTTAAAATGATGACAGTATTTTTCTATGCCTAATACTAGTTGAAATGGAGATCACGTGTGGTTTCACTGCTTTGTTAAGAGTTTGTTTGCTTCTTGTCAATAACCAATAAGAATTTAAAATCAGAGCTTCCAAAAACTAGTTCCAGAATTTAAGTTTTAATATGTCATCATTTCTCCCAGAAAGAATGCCAGAAATGAGTAACAACAATAAAATTATATTTTGCATGTTTAATTGCTTACATGTTTACCAAAATCACTCTTTTCGTATCAATAAAATTCCTGATCCTTTCTCTTATCAATGTTTCTGAAACAGTTTAATCGTGAGAAGGAAAATTAAGTGATATCTTAAATCCTGCCTTAGTTCTCTTCTGGGTTTGTCTCCTTGGTATTTTCTGGTATTTTTGCATGCAGAGGAGCCTTCATTTGGAAACACAGTACAAGACTAGGTTTTGCCTTTAGACATTCTGTGCTGGCAGGATTTCTTGTGTCCTCCCTCTCCTACCCTCTCCATACTTAATAACGGGACCAGGAGCAGCCCTCTGGACTGCCTTTTATGTAACTCCGCTCCTCTCCAACAGGCTTGCAGAGCGTATCAGTGAGATAATTCTCAAAGGGGAATCTCATGGTGTATAGTCTCTCCAGAGTTCACTGCAGTGCATTATCAACTCAATGTTTCAACATATGTGGCCTAGAAAGAAGAAAACCTAATTCAACACTGAGAACCCTGTCAAACTGTGCCCTCCAAAAATATAGTCAAACGTATATTTAAAGGCAGTTTTAATAATCAGTCCTATTTCTGTTAAATCTCTGAGTTTCTCCTAACCCAGAAGATACTCAACTTATTGCTTGAAGGCCAAAATATACACATCTCTACATTGTAAGGCATTTTAGTTTTAAAAACTGGATCCATTTACCCAACTGTAGACCAAATCCTACGTGTATTATCCTCTGTAAATAAAACCTCGTTTTAAAAACAGGGGTGAGGGGAATGCCCCAGATCAGTTAATTGCAATTCTCTTTGTGTGGGAGAGTGGAGTCCAGACATGGGTATAATTTTTTCAAAATTCTCCAAGTGTTTCTAATATGCAACCAGAACCAGAAAAATGGAGGGTGCGGGCTTGGGTAATCTTGCCCTATCTGGGCATATTTGAGTCTCGTAACACTGAGCTCCCACCTCACTTTCTAATAATGTGCTGCAGAATTGTGTCCATGGTGCCATTCCCTCCCAAGCTGGTTGCATCCTCCCCATCCTTTCCCACCAGGATCTTCTAGAACTTGCATCAAGTATGAATTTGTGAGGCATATTTATGAAATAGCAATGACACCAAACTCTCTTCTCTTCTCAAACTCCGAGAATGATGTTTGCTTTATAATAAGGTAAAACAAAATACACAAAAAGTTTAGCTTACTCAGGGAGTAAATGAGTTTGAATTTCCCCCGTCTTCTTGCCCTGTTCTTGTCGGCTGCAGAAGCACTTCCCCACAACATAGTCAGAATTAAGAAATAACTCTAAGTCTTGCCAGGAAGGCATGAACGTATTCATCACAGACCACATGATTGGCAGCTTTCCAGGCCAAGGCAGAAACCAGCATTGTAGCATTCACTGGGAATGATGAAGGAACTTGCATCTCTTCCCTCTGTCGTTCACTTTGCACTCTATTGGCAAATATGGTTGATCCCCACACCCTGCACGGCAAGAGCCCGCGGTCCCGTAGGTGACAGACAACATTCAGCCTCCACAGTCATCCCTGCACTGTCCCACTCCTCAGTCCCACAGCTGCTGGTTCTAGCTCCATCATCCTCCGTTTATCTACGCATGTCCACGCTAATCCCCGACAAAGTCATTCCCCTTCCCATCCCCGTGCTTTACCCCGGAACACTTCCTCTCCAAACCTCCCTTTTCTTTCCAGCCTCGATGTCTCTGATCGTTTCAGCAAGACATGGCCTTTTCCTTTCCTGAAAGTTTAAGACTACGTTCCTATTAGACAGAGCATGACCTTCAGACTCAGATGCACTGTAAAATCCCATGACCTTCAGCTAGTTCCTTTTTTAACTAAAAAAATGAGAATAATACTCCCAGGGGAGAATTGCTCAAAGAGTTGTATGAGATCATATATGAATGCACTTAGATGATCAATACCTACTTCCCTGCCACCTCTCAAGTGGCACAGCTTTCTACTGTGGCTTGCAGACCAATCTTACTGTCCCTATAACAGCACAGAGCCCTTGAAAGCAAGGGCCTTTTCTCGAACTTATTTGAATATTCTCTAACATTAAGAAGGCAGCTATAAAGTCCTCCATGAATGTTTGATGGCTGAATAAATAAATAAGTGTATTTTCTGGTCCACTACTGGCTAAAAGATAATGGCATAAAGGGGATTATGAAGGAGAGAGCCACTGTCCTTACAGTAGAATATCCTGACAAAACATCATGACTTTTGGTATTCTTGATAATTACAGAATTAGATAAGTTATCCAGTCATATTCTAGTCTATTTAGGTTTCCTGGGTGTGGACCTGAGGAGTTCATCTTCACAAATAATTGTTTCATCCAGCAAAGAGGTGCTCAGGATCATACAAAAATTAATTCATTGACATTTGGTGTCCTTACACTTGCACTGTAAAGAATACAATGGGCTCTTGTAGTTCCTTTTTAAAAACTACCCTTTAATAAACTGCTCTCTGCTGTGTAGTCCAGATGGCTGCTTGGTGTATCATTGTAAAAGGATGCTTTAAATTCCATGAAAACAGGGAGGTGGCACACAAAAGCAATGCTTTATGGAAAGTCCAGGCAGAGATAGTGCCTCTCTCACAATAAAGACACATTTTTAAAAAACGTTCTGTGTATAGAAAGGTTATTCCTCCATGATGAGGTGGACTATTTGACAAAGAGATGAAGCCAGAGAGTATCTATTTCTTAGGAGGAGATGGCTTTGTCTTCTCTCAAGAGGGAAAGGAAAAGGAACTGGATGTGACACTTTGGAGTGTTTGCTGTCAATGCTGCTGAGAAAGCATTCATAGTCCTATTAGATGACACAAAAACAGACTCAGTCTTCCCTGGAAGGTAGGAATGAGCCACTTACCAACATTTAAGATCTATCAGGACTTGCAGATATTTGAGGCTCTTGACAGATGACCTTGAAACAAAACAGTAAGATATTTCTCTACCACCAGAAAGAAAAGACATTTTTGACAGCTGAGGAATAGCAACCAGATTTTGAAGTCATTTTTTTTCCTCCTAGAGGAATTTGGAATATGAATTTTGGTACAGAGGTCATATCTTTGCTAGGCTTTTCAAGAGCTCAAAGTAAGATCAAGATTTTATTGATAAACAATAACTTTTAACCATTACATGTTTTCCTGTGGTAAAGTATGTGTTTAATTTTTATTTTTTTATTTGCACATTTTTAAAACTTGTATTAGTACATGCTTGCAGTACATAATGATTAAATTCACTGTAGGGAATTGGTACATGTGTATCACACATTTCAATTTTTTTTTCATTTTCTCCCTCCCCTCCACCCACTTTTATTTTTCCATTATCAGATTCATTTACTTTTAAGACTTTATAAAATTAATTATATACACAGGTGAAACACTAGACTAATAGACCAAAGAATGTATAAAACATGTAAGACAATTGTACTACATCAAGGTATACTTTTGGATACATTGTTCCTGCTGGATTGTAATACCTTGTAACATTACTTTTTTTGTGTGTGTGCTGGGGATCTAAAAACCACTACATTTTTAAGGAAAACAGTGATATGATTTATAATTAAATTTACAGTATGATTTAACAAATATGTCACAGTTTCACAGGAAAATGTTTATTCAGCTGGACTTTCATTGCTATATATAATATTGATGGGAAATAGAGTTTAACATAAAAACTAGTTAATGTAAAGGAGTGAGACTCTAAACCTAACCCTAATCCTAATTGTTTCCCTACCTAATACACTTCATGCTAAGAAGTATGAACAAAGTTAAAAAATGCTGCATTTTATTAGCACCTTTAGAACTTTTAAAACCTGTGCTATTCTATCATCTCATAAAGCCATTTTCAAGAGAGAAAAATCACTTTTCAAATTAATGTGATATTACAACGAGTAGATAATTCAGTGTCGTATATTTTCTAATGGGGTAGATTCATTACAAGAAGAAAATTTGAAGAGAAACAAGAAAAAATGAAATCTCAGGATGTATCACTCTCACTGAGATACAAAACATTCAAAAACAAGTGACAAACAGCAAGGTTATTGTTACCCTCATAATCAAATATGAATATCGATGCTGAAGATATTTTATAGTTTCTTTCTAACCTAAGCCTGACTATAAAACATAAATGAAGACAAATATCTTACAATTATTTTGCTACCTTACTAGGAAACTGCGTTTACTGCCACTGTTTCTGAAATGGGTATCTTTTGCAGCATAAGCTGTGCCCCTGAACTTTTGCTTTATGCACAAGTAGAACACACCTGGTGACAAGACTGAAAATACAAAGTGAAAATTCAAATTTGAGTTCATGTTCTTTTCATATTTTCTTCAGTCACAGAAGTATCATTTTGAGCTATAATGTTTCCTTAATCAATAAAAGTGTAGGTGCAAGGATTTTCAGAAAATGTTATACCCCAAATTCATCCAAATGTATTAGTCTTTGTTCCACCTTAATTATCCTGAATCAACAACTTCGTCTGGAAGTTTTCAATTCTGTTTTTTTCTCTTTTAATCTCCCAGGCACTCTCTAATTGCTTCCACATTGTAAAGTATGTGAATATTGTCATGACAACTAAGAGGAAACTTTGCCACCAAAAGTTATTCAAAATATAATACTTACTATTGGGCTTTCCAGCATTGGCTAAAATGATAAAAGTGTGCTTTGTGACTCCCACTTCAATCTAGTGCAAAGTATTTTGGGTTAATTTATCTGCTTACATCAGGAAAACAGTGTTTGCTTTTAATCTTTGTGTAGGTTTAGTTGAATATATTTTAGTTATAGTACTGGTACATGGAAGGAAAGAATGTTTAAAGCAATAAAACCTAATTATTTTTCATAGATGGGAAGGTAATGAGCATTCAATGGTATAAACATGGGGTCTGCCTTAAAGGATATACCTTGCTAAACAGTAAGATTCGGGTTTACAATCTCGAGTGATAAAACTGTAGCGAAACAGGTAGGGAATAATTGGTGGTCGATTTTGGGGGAAGGGGTGGCTTTGATTGAGTACATCTGGAGAAGGCGTCGAGGTGACTGGTGGTTAGAAAGTGTTCGCCTTACAATATTTCATGAAACTATACATTCATGTTGTTTCCTCTATGTGCCTTTTATTTTACAATTAAGTATTTTTAAGCACTTGAAGTGTTTTTAAATGTTAAGCTTCAAATTATGAGCATAATTCTGTAAGCTATTTATAATACAGGGAGATTTCTTGGACCTCAAGCTATCCCACTGCCTTATGTGTCTTAATATTGTGGAAAGAAGGTTAGAGATCAAAGTGAAAGATCGAGAAGAAACATCGTAAATAAGAGTAAAAAAAAAAAATCTCAATTTTAAATTGCATTTAGGGGCTGGGGATTTAGCTCAGTGGTTTAAGTGGTTGCCTTGCAGGCACAAGGGCCTGAGTTCAATCCCCAGCACCAAAAAAAAAAGAAAAGAAAAAAAATAAATTGCATTTAAATTATCATTACTTTGTGCAATAATGGCACAGCACTTTTTCTAAAGCTGCGGTATTTTTAAATATAATAATACAATATCTGAGATTTGCTCAAAAAATAATCCATCGAGGATGAGGACTGAAAATTTGGGGTTATATCTGAAAGCAGACTGCCCATACATCAGTGAAGCTGTGTGATAAAGAGATGAGAGTTCATTACATGATTATCTCTCGTTGGGTATGTATTTGAACATTTCCATAATAAAAAGTCTTAAAAATAAATTCTAAAGTATACGGTGAAAGCATGCACATTTTGAAACTTGTTTGACAGTCTATATATGGTTTGTAGTGTACTAATTAATTTTATATACCTGAATGTGACTATTTGTAAAAAATTCTGAAAGAACTACATATCTTGGAGATTAGTCTTTCACTTGGAACTAGTTCAATGGAAAATTGCTGGCTTAAAATAATTACAATCAAATAGTCCTACAACTGAAATAAAACAAACGGAGATGGATGTGCAGGTGGGAACGTTTGCTGGTCCTGGCCTCCAGACAACCTTTGCCTTTTGCTAACCACAACCTACAACGCAGAGAGGAGGAGGCAGGAGGAAGGAAACTGCACAATCAAAACAGAACAGAGAAAGACATTTTTTAAAAATTCACAAGAAAACACAAGAGGACGATAATTATTTCTAAAGAAGCATTGTAACTTTTGCTTTTTTCTTCTCAAGATATTATACCTGTTCTATGGAAAGTGAAGCCATTTGTTGACTCTTACATATTGTCACTTAACACAAAATGTTAAAGCTATATATAAATGTGCTGTAACTCCCAATCTCGTATATTCTTCCTGTTAAAATTTGAACTAACCATGTAACAAAAATTTTTTTTCTTGATCAAAAGAGTCCTCACAACCAGATCTTGAGCTGCTCTCCTAATTACTGGCAACTTCCCACAGATCAGTGTCCTCCAGAAGAAACAAAAGGAGATCATGCGAAGAGAACCGGCTCCTAATCAGGAATCTCTTCAGAAGAGAGAGTTCTTTTCTTAGAGCATCTTTCCAGATATTTAAGAAACATACATAAGAGCTTTTTATTTGTGAATAATTTCA
Source organism: Hystrix cristata (assembly GCA_004026905.1). Classification (NCBI taxonomy): domain Eukaryota; kingdom Metazoa; phylum Chordata; class Mammalia; order Rodentia; family Hystricidae; genus Hystrix; species Hystrix cristata. The sequence continues at coordinate 5,737 of PVJO010022707.1, read as the reverse complement.
AACTTATACAAAGATGCAAGTACGAATATTACAGAGAATAACAATATTCATTTTACACAAATCCACCTATAGTTAGTATTTTACTCCATTTATTCTATTATCTGTGCATCTATTTCGTACAGTGTGTGTTTATAAATATTTCCCTGAACAATTTAAGATGTATATGTCATGTTCTTTACTACTAAATGCTTCACAGTATATTTTATATTGGGTAACTTTTACACAAATACAGTATTTATCTAAGTCTGTGTTGGTCAGTTTTTAGTTTCTGTGACAAAATACACGTGAAAAACAACTTAAGAAAAGGAAAGGTTTATTTTTGTTCATGATTTCAGAGGTTGTAGTCCAGGTCTGGCTGGCTCCATTGCTGCGAGCCTAGCAAGGCAGAAACATGAAGGCAGAAGGGTGTGGCAGAGGAAAGTTGCTCATCCAATGGTGGCTGGGAAACAGAGAAAGAGGCAGAGAAGAAGAGGTCAGGGAGCTGACACCATCTCCAAGAGCAGGCCTCCATGATCCACTAGGCCCCACCTCCTGCTTCCATCATTTCCCAATAGTGACACTAAATTATGATCTCATCGATGGATTAAACCCTCTTGATTTAATCACTTCCCCAAAAGCCCATCGCCTTGGAAACCAAGCCTTTAACCCTGAGTTTTGGGGGGACATTTCATATTCAAACAATAGAAATATATCATTCTTGCATCAATTTCATCCACTAATACAGTAACATCTTTATAGCCTTTCTCCCCAGCATGGAGTCGAGTCTATTGCATTTAGTTATCAATTTCTTTTTTAAACTTTATTTTAGTGGTATATTTTAGATATACAGAATGATAACATTCATCATAGGGAATTTGTACCTGTACATGATATCTCTTGCTGCTTCTTTTTTTCCCATACCCCTCCCCTCCCTTCAACCCCTCCTCCCTCCTTATTTACAAAAGCTTTGTTTCCATTTTTTCCCTTCTATTCTTTTTTCTCCATTCCTTCCCCCTCCCCCTCCCTTGTTCCCCTTCCTATTTGAACAGTTTCTTCCCTTTCCTAATATTAGTCCTTATTTACACTTAGTGTTTCTCATACCAGAGAAATAATGCAGTATTTAAATATGTGTGTCTGATTTAGTGTATGGTCTCAAGATGCATCCATTTACTTAGAAATATCTCAATCTTATCATTCTTTATGGCAGAGTAGTGCTCCATTGTATAAAAAAACCCCACGTTTTCTTTATCCATTCATCAGTTGATGGACATTTGGGCTGTTTCCAAGATTTGGCTATTACAAACTGTGCCGCTGTAAACATGGGTGTGCATATATTGCTGTGGTATGATGCTTTTCATTCTTTTGGGAAGATACCAAAAGGGGGAATAGCTGGGTCAAATGGAACCTCTAGTCCTACTTTTTTGAGGAATCTCCACACTGATTTCCACAGTGGTTGCACCAGTCTACACTCCCGCTAACAGTGGAGAAGTGTTCATTTTTCCCCACAGCCCCTCCAGCATTTGTTATTGGCTGATTTGTTGATAGTAGCCATTCTTCCTGGGGTAAAATGGACTCTCAGTGTTTTAATTTGCATCTCTCCAATCATCAGTGATGTTGAACTTTTTTTATATGTTTATTTGGTGTTTCTACTTGTTCATCTGAGAGGTGTCTATTCACTTCAGCTGCCCATTTTTTAGATTTTAACTGGAATATTTTTATGGATTTTTCTTTGTCTTTCATGATACTGATATTTTTGAAGTATACAAAAATATACAATATTCCTCATTTGGAGTTGGTCAATATTTCCTCCTGATTTAATTAAAGTTATATACCACTGGCCAGATTTTTTTATTCTTTTCAATGTATCTCACCTGAAAGCAAATGATGTTTATTTAGCCTTCATTGGCAATGTTAATTTTGACAACATAGTGAAAGTGTTGCACTACTTGTTTGATACATAGAGGTGTTATTTTTTTCCCTTGCAACTATAAGCAACCTGGAGATTGTTTGAAGAATATTTTCCTCCCCATCAAAATTTCACCTATATTTAGCATCCACTGTTGACTCTTATGTAAACTAATTTTTGGAAGTTGGTAATTATCCAACTCCAGCTCTTCCTCCATATCAGCATAGCATTCTATTATAAGCAAGATCCTTCCCTTTTCCCCTACTGATTTTAGTGTGAATACATAGACTTGTATATCTTAATGTGCTTCAAAATTCATTGCTGTACTCAGTTATTTTGGTACTAAAATTGTTCTAGTTTTGGCCGGTGTCAGCTCCTTCAAGCTGGTCTCCATTTTTTCTTTTTTTTTTTTTTTTTAAAGCATTTTATTTCTGGCACATCAAAATATTGAAGGCTCATCTTGTACTTATTCTGCTCCAGCCTAGCAATCAGCCATTTCTCTGAGAAACCTTTATTCTTTATAATGAGAAATATTAGACACTAAAACATGTGAGCTAAGTGTGATCATGGCTAGTATAGCATCTTTATTTTAGGTGTTTGCAGCGGCCGGAGCTAAGAAATGTGTGCATGTATGTACACATAATTATGCACACCTATATGTATATGTATGTATATTTGTATGCACATACGTGAGCACTTACATGTATCTGTACACATATGCATATTTTAGAAGTGAATTCACACTGATGCCTCACATCTAAGTTGTCCCTGTGGGGTTCTCTTTGTCTTTCTCTGTTCTATATTTGTATATCCCTTCTTCCATAGCAAGAAACTTGGCTTTCAACAATTTCAACACATTTATTCATTTGCTTAATTCTCTTATGCATCTAAAAGTTCAAGATCAAGATGTGGCAGCATCATTCTTGTTTTACACACAGCCACCCCTGTGTCACCTCTCCACATGATCGTTCCTTTGTGCACACGCTTCCTTGAGACCTTTCTGTGTGACCTCATCTCTTTTTACAGGGACAGCAGTCCAGTCAGATTGGATCAGGGCCGGACTTAAAAGTCTCATTTTAATTTACTCATGTTTGTTAAAGCCCTATCTCCAAACACGGTCGCATCCTGATGTACTGGCATAATGAATTTTGTGAGGAATATAATATAGTCTATAACACCTTCCTGCACAACATGCATGTACATGCGTGTGTGTGTGTGCGTGTACACACTTATGTCCATTTTTTCTTTTACAAATGAGACCATGATATTTATACTTCTGAACTTTTCTGGCTTTTTTTTTCTAGAGGCATTTTTGTTAGACATGGTTTTAAATTTTAGTATATACTACATAAGATTTGTTGCATATGTTCTACAGATTACTAAGATTCAAGAATTTTTATGCATTTTTTTTAATGACTGTGTTAGTTTGGACTAGACAATGAAAAGTATTCTTAGAGTTTTGGCAAGGGGTCCTAAAAAGCAACAACTTCTTAGTAACACAATCCATTAAGATGGATGTAAGATAATTAAATAGCAAAACTGAAGGGAAGTGTAACCAACAGGTATTTGATAGTGATATAAGAGGTTAGCATGGTAGCCAATCTCTCAGAAAAAGAATCTTATTCAGGTGTTAATTAATATTTTTTATCTGAAAGGTGGGCTGGTCTACATAATCCCTCTCACTATCACAGCACAGCAGAAGAAAAAGATAAGAAATATAGGCGATATCCTACCCTGCCAAAGCCCACCTAAAAGCAATTATTCTGCAGATTAAGTTTGGATTTGCACAATAGTAAACTAGAAACAGTGGCAGCTAATACTTGCTAAAGACCCTATAGTTGAAGTCTGAACATACATTATAGAAAGAGAGGCTAAACCACCTGTGCATGGAATATAAAATGGGATAGTGGAAAGTGAGCATGGGTTTTAGAACCAGTCACCTGCACATTTGTAGCAGCCTTTGACCATCCCCATAGCCCTTTTAGCTGTTTAAATAATCTTCCCTTGTGTGTGGGAGTCTATAGGCTCAATTGTGTTCCCTCAAAAGTCGTACATCGAAGCTCTAAACCCAAAGTGACTGTTTTAGGAATTGGAGTCTTTACAAGGTAATTAAGGTTGAGGGAGGCTGTAAAACTGGGGCCTTATCTCCATAAATCTCACAGCCTTGAAAGAAGAGGAAGAGAGACAGATCTGTCTCCCTCCAAGAGCGCTGTGCAAAGCGGTCATCCAAGCAAACAGTAGATGGTGGTCATCCGCAAGCAGGAAGAGAGCTCTCACCAGAGCTTGACTGGCCAAAGAAACCTTGACAGTGGGTTTCTAGCCTCCATAACTTGGAAAAAGTAGATTTGTGCTGTTTAAGATGCCCACTGTGCTGTATTCGTATGGCAGCTGGAGCTAAGACACCCGCCTAGACCCAGACAATACTAGTATTCCAGGGCAAAGGAAGCAGAGAGGACACAGATGTGGGTGGCTCATGTGGATGGGGGCAGCATCCTAACTAGGTCTTTCCTCTGACATTTACAACAGTGTTGCTTATTTCACATACCACACATGAATACAATGTTACCTAAATGCAGAAATTAAATAATATACACGCAGCACATATTCTTTCTCTGTTGTTTTCCTTTTTAGCTTGATTCCATTACCCTTCACCCTGTCCCCACTCTCAACCCAGCCAATTACCTCCAGTAACAGCCTACAGATATCTTCCCATTTTTCTCCGTATCACATTACACACAAACACATATATATTCATAGATATGCATGTTAATGTATAGGCATTGTCAGGCTTTATATAAATAGGATCATATTATAGATATTTTTCTGCATCTTGCTTTTCATATTCAGCAACTCTTGTGGAAAATCTCCTCCAGGCACCAGATGACCTCTATTTATCTTTTTTTTTTTCCTTCAGTACTGGAGACTGAACTCAGAGTCTTCATACTGAGCTATACTCCCAGAAAATTTTTTATTTTTTTATTTTGAGACAGGAGTTGCAAAGTCACTAAGTTGCCCAGGCTGGGCTCCAACTTGCAATTCTCCTGCCTCAGTCTCTCAGAGTGCTAGGGTTACAGGTGTGTACCCCTATACTCAGCTCAGCTATTCTTCTTGATGAATATTCACTATTTCCATTTTTTTTTCTATGAGCAAGTAAGATCATTTGGGATGATTTCTGAGTGCTTAGCCTCTTTCTGTTCCTCTGCTTGGGTGTGAACCCACTTCTCTAGCATATTTAGATACTTTTTTTTGATAACTTTTAGAAACATAAACACACATACATACTCTTTTTCCCATATAATTTCTGGAAGAATCCACATTGGGCTCTCTAATATCCCTCCAATACATTCTGCTTATGTTCACTAGAATCAGAATCCATTTATTGCTTTCTATAGCCCTACCTGGTATAGATATTTCTATCCTAACCTTGGTATTATTAACCATATGAATACTCTGGGCCCACATTTCCTTGTAAAGCTATGGTAATTTGGAAAATACGTGCAGTTTTGTTGGTATAATGCTTTGGCTTGTCCTAGCTTACCAATAACTGGTGACAAGAGCATTGCTGACTGGGCATGGTGGCATGTACTTGTAATCCCAGTTACTCAAGAGGCTGAGGCAGAAGAGCACACGTTCAAGGCCAGCTTGACAACTTAGTGAGACTGTCTCGAAATAAAATTTTTAAAAAGGGCTGGAGAATGTACCTCAGTGGTTGAGCACTTGCCTAGCTTGTGTGAGGCCCTAGGTTCAATCCCCAGTACCACAAAAGAGATCAACAATAATAATAACAACAATAATAATAATTACCAACAAAATCACAAAATGGTTCATATAAGGACGGAAGAATCATTTCTT
>PVJO010022706.1:0-27534 GCA_004026905.1 Hystrix cristata | reverse complement strand
TTCTTTGATTTTGGGGAACATGAATTCAGCATAACTGATGTCTAGCAGTTTCAGAGTTATATTTTTTCCCCTGTATCAGTAGGAGATTCATGCAGCTCACAGAAATACTTCCGCTACCTGGACATCACTTCAGGATGAATATGTTTCCAGAGCCTGCACCTGCTCCTGGCCCACTGTGGACCGCATGCTACCTCATCTGAGCAAAGCGACAAAGTTGCCTCAGAAAGCACAGTGAACAGAGCTGCACCAGAGGGCAGAGCTCAGCAGCACTTCCCAGGATCAGTTCTCCCCCCAACTCTGGGTGTACATCATAAATGTAGCTCTTTACAGATGAGTTTCTAGGAATGCTTTATTCCTTATTTTTATTAGGTGTCCGCCCCTACTAATAAATACCAGAGCTCTGCCTGATAGCAACAAAAATGTCCAAGATCTACCCTTAGTTCCTCAGTACTCACCTGGATAAACTTGCTGTTTTCAACTTCAGAACTTTGGAATCAGAAACTATTCAGGGCCTCCTAGGTTTTGAGGAGAACACCATAAAATCTAAAGGAGAAAATTGCCTCTTCTTTCTAGACTTTCAAGAATTAACCCAAGTGTACCAAACCACTTTAGAGTCTTATCCTCTCAACCCTCAGGAAAGTCTCCTCTTTAGAATCTATCACTTTTTTTTTTTTTTTTTTTTTTTGTGGTGCCGGGGATCAAACTCAGGCCCTTGTGCTTGCAAGGCAGGCACTCTAATCACTGAGCTAAATCCCCAGCCCCATCACTTCTAAATTACTATGTGCCTGTGTGATAGGGTGCAGACCGGGCGTTGCTAGAGTTAGCTTACAAGAACCTGTGGCCTATACCTCTTCCCATGAGGGTTGCTTGCATAGAGTATTTTATACTCTAATGTAGGGAGGGGTCCCCATAGGTAGGGAAAAGGTAGGGTAAAGGCCTCATTGAACATTATTAAAAATTGATAGACAATTTTGACCTCTACAGCCAGACTCCGAAAGGCAAAGATAGCTATAATCCAATAGTTAGAAACATAAAGGCAGCTAGATTCCAACAATTAAAGAGATAAAGGCAAAAAATAAAATAAAGAGACAAAGGCAAAGGAACTAATTCAGGGAAGGTCCCAGGTATTGTGATTAACATAAAAATCACAAACGTCCCCTTTATTTGATCCTTACATCTACATAACCCAGCCCTAAGGCACCTGCCCATAATCTTACTCTTTACCAAAAGGCCAAGGAAAGGTCCCAGGGCTAAGAGAAATCCGAGGCAAAGGTGTCAGACAAGCCCAGGAGCCAATCAGATTCCAAGGGCCAACACAAAGAAAAACCCAATAATAGGGACTACAGAGAAGGGCCTACGAATATTTCTCTTTCAAATGCTCCCTACTCATCAAGTAGCTTTCTATCATCTCTCTCCCCACCCCTTCACCATCTTTGACTATATTGTCTTCTCTTAGTTTAAACTCAGTTTCTTTAATTCTTTAATGTAGCTGGGTTTATGATTGCCAGAAGCTGCATTTGCTAGCAGGGCAACAGCTCACAGTCCACCTCCACAAGTAAGAGTAACAGGTTATTTTAAACCGGTAACAATTTACCTTCAATTCCAAAAGTTTTGCACTGTTGCTGCCTCCTCTCTTGTTTTTGATGTCCCATTTTACATTTTAATGTTGCTTATTGTTTAACCAGTCCTGTAGCTATTGTTAAAACAGTCTCTACAGTCTTTATAGAGATACAAATAGTTTGCACACCACGGTTGCAGCGTTCTGCATTTAACTTTCTCTTTACCAATTTTACCAACAAACTGTGTCTTTAATGTATTTTCATGTTGTCATTTAGCACCCTTTCATTTTAATTTGAGGGGCTCTAGTATGTCTTGTAAAGCAGGTAGAGAAGCGATGAATTTCCTGGGCTTTTATTTTTCTGGGGATGTCTTTCACCTTCATTTCTGAAGGACAGCATTGACAGGTATAGCATTCTTGGTTGATAATTTCTTTCTTTGAGCATTTTCAGTATACAATGCCCACTCCTGGCTTGCAGAGCTTCTGTTGAGAAATCTGTCTCAACAGCCTTAGGCAGTCTACCTTATGTGTGAAGAGTCTTTTGTCTCTTGCTGTTTTCAAGATTTTACCTTCCTCTTCAACTTTTGGCTATTTGATTTTAATGTGACTTGTAATAATCTTCTTTGGGTTGGTCTTGCTTGGGATCCTTTGGATTTCGTGAATCTGGATATTTATATTACTCCCAACTCACATGGGTAGCTTCAAATCAGCCATAGTGTATTTATATAACAGAAATTGCAAATGCTACAAATCAGTTTTGTTTTTTTTTTAATAGACCAGAAATCTCATCACTAAAAATTACCAGCATGCTGCTTGTTAGGGTAGAATGGGCAGAGGGGGAAGTAAATGAAGCTTTGAAGATTTTACCTGAACTTTGGAAAACTGCATAATTTTAAAGTTGAATGACAATTCTTATCTTTCTTTCCTTATCTCTCACTTGTCTTATTTCCTTGTTCTTTCCACATATGAGAACAAAATTATGCATTGTGCTATAGCTTCATAAGTCGAGATTAGATACATGAGGCAGTAGGGTGTCTGATTTATGAGCTTGGGCTCTAGGTCAAAATCCTCCCTCTGCCACCTTTTAATTATTTGACCATAGCATTCAGCTTGAAAATTTCAGTTTTCTTATTAAATATGTAGATAATAAGAACCCTTAGTTTAGGGAATTACAATGAAAAACAAATAAGATCATGCCTGGCACTCAATGGGTACCCGTTAGATATTTGTTGAGTAAACATCTATATGTGCTTGTAAAACCATGTTGTCAATGCTTGCTATATACCCAAATATTTAATAATATTAATTTCTGTAGCTGAAATCTACCATCGATATTAATTTATTCAGTTTCCTTAACAGTTTTGTGCACACATCAGTGTCTGAAAATGGTATAATTGGGGCCTGCTGTTGAATTCTGACCAGAGAGAGACGTGCCACTTGACCTGGAGAAGAGGCTAGATCAGGGTGGCAGATCAGAGTTGATGTGCCCGCCTGTGACAGTTTGCTGACTCTGGATGTGCTATAGCATAGTGTCAAATGATATTCACTAGCCATCCCTTCTGTGCCTCCTGCTTTGTTTATATTGAGCACGTGACCATTAAACATGTCCATTGTTACATTCATTTTTACATTTTAATGTTTAAATTCATCTCAGTAATCTACTACTTTAACCCTAACGATGTTCAGTTATTTTAAGCAATTACAAATAAATACAATAAATTAGTCAACAAATACAACTCAGCTTCAAATTGCATCATTTTTAGTTTAGGTGTCTACATATTTCTTCAAGTGTCTGTTTTATTCGGTTTTGGGGGTAGATTTATACCTCTCTGTAAAACTCATTGGAGAGATTAATGGTAGTAATAACAGTTACAGGAAATAGAGACACTAACAACTATTTTCTTTGGCCAAAAAGAAGGAAATATAGAAGCAAACCGAAAACTCAAGACACTTGTTGTCAGCTGTCAGAAGAAGCTGTGATTTCATATACCAATGAATGTATAGCAACTTATAAATCATATTTAGGACAGAGAGAACTTTCATAAGGAAAAGTAACCAGAATTAATCGAGGTCTCTATGAAACTTTTTCTGGTTAATTCCCCCACTACTACTTCCACTTCCTGTTTCTTCTCTATTTCCTGAGAATTGGTATAAATCCAACGGTCAACAGAAGAATTGCTTGAGCAGTTATAAGGCCTTTCTGCAAGAAGGTTTCAATTAATAAATTGAGGTCATGCTCTCAGTAAGCTCCTCCCTTTTCTATTTTTTTCTGGTACTGGGGGTGGAGCCCAGGGCCTCCCTCATGCTACCCATGGGTGCACCCATTCTCCACCTCTGAGCCATATCCCCAACCTTCCTCCCTCCTTTTTACCAGGCCTGTGCAAGGAATAATAATAACTTAAGGAATAATATGTGTTGAACATGTCCTCAGAACTTTTGGGGGTGGATGCTACAAAGCTGTGAAATATAATGCTCAGTCCCCCGAGTTCATGGTGTTGCACATAAAGAATGAAGAATTACAGATCACAGCATGTCAGCAACAGTGAGTCCTACAGACTCGTGCGCTAGTTATACACAATTCAGCAGTCAGGGATGTGACTCCGATAGGAAGAAAAGCACCAAGACTGCAGAACACCCGGATGCAGAAGGGCTGAACTGGACCTTGAGAAGGGATATTTTGATACTCTGGAAATACAGAAGAGCTGGGAGGTGGGACAGATGCAAGCGTTCCTGTCACTAGGAAGGCCAGCAGGGTTTGTAGAATGCCCAAAGAACAAGTTCTTTTTTACCTAAATCTTGTGCTTCGGGTAGGCATATTCTGCAGAATAACTCAATGTCTGTAGGATTCATGCTGCATTTACTCTGTAGCTAGCTCGTCTGTTTTATTTTATGTTGAAATCCCTACGTACTGATTTTGCTGATGACTTCTGTGCACTTAGTAGCACCCAGTTGTGTTGCATTTAAATCTTTTTTTTTTTTTTTTCACTTTTCCTAGGTGTGGTTTTCAACAGACGGAGGATGAGCTAGAAATCTGCTCTACAAAATTAGCTATCTCAGAATGCACCCCTATTTCCCTGTCTACTCTCCAGGGTGTGGGAGAAGGGTCAGGGACGGTTCGCCTTTTATGTAATAGAGTTGTGGTAAGCATTCCGACTGCTGCATTTAAATGTATTTACTTTCAGTAAGTCTAAGAGTGGAAACAATAACGTCCAATCATGTAACCACCAGCCCCCACTGAAATATCCAGAAAGGTGACAGAGCGCTCTGGCAAAATCAAATTTGTAGTTGGTAGGTACGAATGTGGAGCCGTCAGGAACGCTTTCATGCTGAGCTCTTAAAAGTGCTGTTCCTTTTCATCATCAGATCCAGCACACTATTTTCACAAGGTAAGAGTGACTTGAGGGTTTCATTTGCAGCACCCCAGAAACATTAACACAGTGCTTATAGTGCACCTAACAAAGCTAAGAATATTGGTTTTAGCAAAAATACCAAGAATAGTTGACCTAGAACAATAACAAAAAAAAAGTAAATAACAATAAATTCTCACAAGCAAGTTTCTGAAGTAGCTTTAATAACAAAATCTTTGGAAACACTTTATTTTACTTCATTATCTCTGTTCACTTAACAGATGGCAATTAAAGAAATAAGTGGAAACGTAAGAGCCTATTAAAGTGGAAACATGTTAAGTTTTAAAGCTGTCCAAAATTTTAGTGGTGGCCAAATTTATATTTTAATTAACCTCTGTTCAACATATTTTGTTCTTTGGTTTCTTAGTCATATACTCAAATTCATATGTTCAGACTGACTCAGCTGATCAGTTCAATGCCCTTGACCAATCTCACATGATGAATAAAAAATACAGGTCTGGAATCCTAACATCTATTATTTAAGTCATCTGTTGGACAGTTGAATCTTACCTTTAGCCACTTTGGCAATCACTACAAATAAGGCCCAGGAACAGGGAAGAGCTTTTGATGTCTACAAGCAAGATCAGCAGGACTCAACGCATTCTTAGTCATTGCAGACATGCCTCTCTTATGTCTGTAAGCTGCCACCCCAATCCTCCTTTCCCACTGCCCCCTCCATGCTGAAGCCACAGGCCCTCGAATTCTTGCTATCTCCATGCTGACACAGACAGAGCTTTTCTTCCATCTGTGTTTAACCCTGGGGCTCCAAATGAGGGAGACACCACTTTGGGTCTCTAACACCACAATATCGTGAATCGCTCTTTCTTTAAATTCGGTTTATTGGGTCAGGACATACTCTTCTGTCAGGGTGTATCTCATCCTGGAAGCTGCCATCTTAGAGGCCATCACAGTTCTTGGCTTTGTCACGTTCTTGCTACTGAGACAAGATACCTGACACTCCCAGTTTAAAGAAGAAAGGTTTCTCTTGGCTCTTAGCTTGTAGAGGTCTCAGTCTGTAGTCAGCTGTCTCCAAGGCAGGATGGCAGGGCAAACAGGCTTGGCAGCAGGAAGCAGAGATCAAGGGAGGAAGAGGGAGATGGACCCTTCTGGGTCATGTTCCCAGGACTCTATCTCCTCCCACTAGGCTTCCGCTCCTGGCATCTCATTTAGCTATAAACTCATCAGTGGATGAGTTCCCTTGTGAGTATCACACTTCCATTATCTAATCACCTTCCCAAACCCTACCTATGAACATATGCGATTTTGGGGTGACATCTGGATAAAAGCCTTAACAATTCCCTGGTCTTTTTAAGGCTCCCTTATCGTCATCGAACACCAGGGTCCTGTCTCATGGTGACAAAGAATGAAACCTCTGACAGAAGGGGTAAGGTACAAGCAAATTTATTTACAAGATATAAAGGCAAGGAGTAAAAGATACAAAGGCAAAGAAGTAAAAGGTACAAAGGCAAAGAAGTTAAAGGTACAAAGGCAAAGAAGTTAAAGGTACAAAGGCAAGGAAGTAGGACTCCTGCTAGCCAGAAGGGGTCCTGAGCAGGATACCCACAAAGGCTCCGTGTTTAGAGGTTTTTAAGGGGTTTAGCAGGGAGCTCTGATGGCTGAGCAAGTGATATGATCTCTACCCTCCAGGAGACTATGTACTTTTTAGGGTCCAATCTATGCAGTGTTCACACAGTACCCACGAAGGGGCCATGCACCCTTGAGCCAAAGGCCTGCCTGGTTGTGCTCTGGGGAAGTCCCTGACAGCCACAGGACACCTGGGAGATAATTTCATAAGATCCTGGAGGAAGGTGATTCAACAGACTCCATTTGAGCTTTCTGACATGATTTTGGAGCCACTGTCCTTATTGTCTAGTAGACTCCTAACTCCTGTCTCACTATGTTCTGTCATCCTTCCTCCCATCACAGGAGGCATATGAACCAATTCTTAGACATCAGCACTGTAAGCGCTTACAGAGTAAACAGCTCTTCAGATGTACTACGGAAGCAGAGAAGAAGGAGGTGCTGACTGATCCTAAGGTTGTCGAAGAGGGCATCCCACCAGGGGCAGGACACCCACGGTACTAAGCAGAGAGAGGTGTGGCAAGGCTTAGCAGCTGGGAGCGTGCAAAAAAAGAAATCCCAGGATTGCCAGTCATAAAGCAAAAATTCCTTCTATATGCCCGGAAATTTTGGTAGAGAGAACACTGGGAAGAAAGAGGAGCCTGGATTTTAAATGTTCTGCTAGGCCAGTGATGGCAAACCTAGGTCAGGCCTGGCGTAGTGGGCTGTTTGTATCACTGGAAGCTCTAAAAGGCTTGCCATCACTGTGCTACGCTCTACTATGGAATGTGGTCCATAGATTTTCTCTGGAATAATTGCAAAAGAAGACTATGGCCAACCTTGTATTTCAGAAAGGTAACTGGGGCTGGGGATTTAGCTCAGTGATTAGAGTGCTTGCCTTGCAAGCACAAGGACCTGAGTTCAATCCCCAGCACCACAAAAAAAAAAAAAAAAAAAAAAAAAGAAAGGTAACTGCAAGGAGAGTGTTAGAAAGCTTATGGCATAATCTAAGGATATTTTGATTTTGAGTAACAGGAAAAGATGAACCAAAATTAACTAAAAATGGAATTTGTGGCAAAGTATTTTCTCCCTTCGTTGAAGAAATTACTGAATAACCAAGACTATAGGCAGACCCAAGGCAGCTACGGAAGTCCCAGGCAGTCTCCCGAGTGTGATGCTTTTAATGTGTGTCAGTTCTGCAAACTCTTGGTCACTTTGCTCTTCTGTTCCACGAATGAGTAACAGAGATTTCCAAGGGAAAGAATTTGATTGTTCAGTGTGCCAGTGATGGGTTAGCTAACAGCGACATGGCCCTTTAGCATCCTGTCTGTGGGAGCTGTTAGTGAGTCGTTGTGAGTTAAGCATCAATAGTAAAATGAGTTAGAAAACAACCATTCTATACTAATATGAAACATCTGAGACTAAAGATCTGCATATATATTTGCTAGAAGCAATGTGATTTGGTAATTGGAATTGTGAAGCAAATGAAATGGGACAGCCCGTCTAGTTTAGAAGATGAGATAATGACATTACTAGTCATCAGTGTAGAGAACAGAGAAGGAAGAGGAGGTTGGAGGGGAAAGAGTGATTCCTTTCCAAACCTTCTGAATTCGAGATGCTTAATGCCTGTACGATGTGCCCCGTGGGGAGTTGCAATCTGATTCAGGAGCTCAGGAGGAGCGCCCTCCCTCGTATCCTTCATGTGACTGCATCCCTGAAAGCCAAGGATAAAGGTGCCATCAGCCAGGGATACCAGGCAGTATCAGAGGAAAAGTCAGCTCAGGAGTCATAAACAGCAATTCATGACATGCATAGAACAACTAAGATAAAGGAAAATCATCATCGCATTTATTATTTAGCAAAGAATTGGAGACTGTGAGCAAAGGGGTGGCATAGTGTGACTGAGAGATGGTCACATGGGACTGAATAACAAATTAGAAGTGAAAAAGTAGAAATAGTCTATATAGATGACATCATTATTTCAAGAACTTTTTCCAAGGAGAGAGAAAGAGTAAGTTATATTACATCAGTTTGTTTCTATATTGGGTGAGAAAAACAATATGTAAAATCTTAGAAAATACAGAAAATCATTAAAAGCACAGATCGTAGGATTTAATAATAACTCAGAAGAAATGAACACGAGCATATTTACTGGAGGGGCGAGACATTTATAAATAATAGAGAGAACAATTCATAGCAAATCTTTGGGGAAAACAGTAGTGTTAATGAGGGATTCATTTTAGAACGAAACACCTGTCCCTGTAAAATGGGAAGTAAGGAAGAAGGAAGCAGAGGGAGTTTGTTACTTTCTTTTCACCAGGAAATACGAAACAGGCCTTTGCCAAAGGGGCCTTGAGTTGCATCGAGGTGTTGAGTTGAAGAACGTGGTAGGAACTGAGAAAGTGATCTTTCCAAGAATGAAGAATGCAGTGCAACACGAAAGGCTTAGCTGACATCGGAAGTCATACATTTGTACAAACTCCAAGCTGAAAAGCTTAGAGACTTAAACAAAACAAAACACTTTGACAGGTTTCCCAAGTTTTCATGCAGGAAGAGAAAATATAGTTAGATCATTGATGCAGAACTTGCTGTTTATACCAGGTAAGAGAAGAACAAGTCAGTGAGACTTTAAGTCAGGAGAGATAGGTGAAATGGATTGACTATAGTATCCAATCTATAAAAGGATGAAGGAAGCAAATCTTGCCTTCATTGATCAGCTAGAATTAAAGAGAGCAATCAAAGACTTAGAGGGCGAGGTTAATTAAAGAGGAGATTTAATGAAAGAAGTGGAGGAAGAAAAGGGTGTGGTCAGAGAGGAGAATATCAAAGTTATTGTTTTTAATTTAACATTTCAGATAAAACAGTATTGATTAATAACAAGATAAAAATAATTTGATTTAAAATGATCTTGAAACTGGGCTTCAGCTATGGGCTGGTTTATTTTCTTTGGAAATTAAATTCTTCCAATTTTATGGCAGGAGTTCAGGGGGAAATGACTGGGTTAGATATTAAAATCCTCAAAGTGTGTGCATCACTGACATGAAGAACTGTGCATGATTACACTGTTTACCACCAACTGTCATGAGAGAGTAGTGTGATATGATTCCAGAAATAGATCTTTGATATTTAGAGAAATACAGGAAAGCCACAATCCTGAAGTGGCAATGGAGAATAATATGAATGTCTTCAGATGCTTTTAATTATGTAGCAATGGGACAAGAACTCTATTATATCAAAATGCTCTATTAACAAATACAATCCTGTCAAGAACACTAGGTTTTACTACACTGTCTCATTTTTAAGGCTAAATTCAACATATAAAAAAATCAAGTAATGATTAAATAAAACAAGTCCTTAAATTTAAATAAGGGGTCAATGGAAGGTCTACTAACTTGTGAGGAAATAGACCCATTGGTGTTAAATTGGGGTGTCATTCCACCCTTGACAAAACAGGCATATGGTCATTTAGTACTAATACTTTATGATAGCAATAGAAAAATATTCTTAAAACTCTGAACACTTGAAGTAAGAGGTTATAAAAAGGAGGAGAAGATGGTGGAGGAGGAGGAAGGAATGACTTCCAGAAACTAAGCATAACAGTAGGTATCATTTCGTTCCCATCAAGTCACCATTTTAATTGTTAGTTCCTCTGAAGTGTTTGGAAGATTCATTTGAGGCTTGAGAAAAAAAAATAAAGTCCCATATTATTAAAGGTCACAGTTACTGAAGGCCTACAGCTCAAAAAAGAATTTGGCTGACATGTGATTCCAGTCCCAGAAGAATTAACTAGTATAATCATTTAAATATGAAGGGTTCATTCAAGTCTCAGGTGTCAAGGGTTTTAACATGTAGTAATGTTCAGAGGTAAGGCCTACTGAGGTGATTGGGTCGTGAGGCATGAACCTCATCAATGGATCAAACTATTGATGAAGTCATTGCAGAGTGGGCTATTAAGAGGTGAGGCCTAGTTGGAGGAAGTAGGTCACTGGGGGTGTGCCTTTGAAGGGGAAATCTTGTCCCACGCCCTCTGTCTCTCACTCTCACTTCTTCTCCCTTCTTCCTCTCCCTTTCCTTTCTCACTCCTACAAGCTGAGTGACTTTCTTCTGCCATGTCTTTCCACCATGTTTCTGCCTTGCCAGGGCCCTGAAAGCAATGGAGCCATCTGACCATGGACTGATACCTCTGAAACAGTGAGCCAAAATAAAGTTTTAGTTTTTAAAATTGTTTATATCAGGTATTTAGTCACAGAAATGGGAGGCTAACACAATGAGTGGTTGTATTTATGGGTGGTTATGTTTCATAATGTTCCAAATATTCAAGAATTTTTTGATAAAATATCAAAATATTGGGAGTCATTTTTTTAAAAAAAAATGTAATGGAAAATAACACAGCAAATTGTTAATATAAATTATCTCTGAGTGGTGGAATTGCAGGTGCTGTATTCAGGAGCTTCCAAATTCTCCAATTGAATGTGTATTAACAGCTTCTGAAAGTAGTTCTTGAACTTATTTTAGTGATGGGCATCCTCTAATCTTCAAGGTAGTGTACAGATGTTTCATGACTTACGATAGGATTGAATCCCAACAAACCTATCATAAATTGAAAACACTGAGTCCAAGTGCAGTTAATATACCCAATCTACTGAACTCTATGACTCAGTCACAGAGTACTGAGTCTAGGACTGTGTGGCTGACTGGAAGTTGTCCCTCACTGCCGTTTGCCAGCATCACAAGAAAGTGAGGATCACTAGCCCAGGGAAAAAGTCAAAATTCAAAAACTGAAGTATGGCTTCTACTGAATGTGAATTATTTTCACACCATTGTAAAGTCAAAAATTGTAAGTCAAACTACCACAAGTCAGGGACCCCTCTGTATTTTTTTTTCAGTGTTGGGAATTGAAGACTGAATCCAGTCCCTTCACACTTAACAACGTCCCCAACTGGATTTTATATTTTATTTTTCAAACAGAGTCTTCCTAAGTCTCTAAATTGCTCAGCTGGGCTTGCAGTTATGATTTGCCTGCTCCCGTCTCCTAGAAAGCTAGGATTACAGGTGTGCACCACCACACCCAGCTCTATATTCCTTTGGTGACCAGAAGAAATTAACATATGCTCCTAAAATAAGTAATGAAATACGAGATGACTTGTGTACATAGAAAATTGTTCCTGGATCAATAGGTTGATTTTGCAATATCAACCGAGGTTTACTTTAACTTTAAAGTGTTTATAATATATTCATGGAAAAGAAAAACACACAGTTCAACAAACTAAGAAGTATCTGGGAAGTATAAGATTTCTTTATTGAAAACATGAAATAGGAAGTTTTCTTTTATCTACAGAGTTTTTGAACCCTTATTAAAATCCCTATGAGCACTAATAAACACACAAGATCTGGTAATTAAGTAAACAGGTTTGAAAATTAGAGTCTTGGTTCTTTTCATTATAATCTATCAAATATCTGTAAAGATCAGCATTAAGAAGAAAATAGTTTCACTCAATAGTCTGTCTGTGTGCCTAGGACTGTTATTTGAGAACATCTTCCTCTTGCCTTCATCTTTGCTAATATATTAAGAAGCATCTAGTGTCTGACACTTATAAAAAAGCGTTTTATATGTGCCAAGTTATTTTTTGCTCACGACAACTCTAGGAGGTAAATGCTGTTAGTTTCCACAATCGACACATAGAGAAACTGAGTCAAAAGAGAGTAGGCAACTTGCTATATGTAGAGCAGCCTGCACGGTGATGCTGCTCTTTGAGAACCAGCTACCTGACTACAAAGTCCAGCTTTTGATCATAAACAATGCTGTCTTAAATTATGATTTAGATTTTCTTCTCCTGGTAGGAAAGGCATTATATGCTTACGGAAAACTTGTAAAAATGGAGAACAGAGAAAATATTTGGATATTTTTTTCAAGTTTAAGAAGCTCAAAGTATAAATAGTTGAAAGAACAAAATAAAAGATAGATGTGGGAAAGAGACCAAGAGATGGAGGGAGGGGGAGGAAAAGGAGGGGAAGGAAAATAAAGAGAATTAAGATGTGTTGTGTACATGGACCACCTCCCCATGTTGAATGTTATCATTATGTACTGCAAGCATGTGATAATAAAATTTATCTACAATTTGGAAATATGTAAAGAAGAGCTCAGGGTTAGTATTTCTTTCCTGACTGATTGTTCCAGGACCAGTATGTTTCTCCTCTCTCCAGGACTAACTTATCTCCCATTTGCCAAAATTGGTATGGTATTGAGTGTATCACTTCACACTTAAGAATTGCATGGTTTTATTTAACAAATCCACAGTCTCTCATATACATAAAATTGTTCTTGGATCAATAGATTGATTCTGCAATACCAGCCAAGGTTTACCCTAACTGTAAAGCATTTGCAGTACATTTATGGAAAATAAAACCACATAGCTTAACAAACTAAGAAATATCTATGAAA
The DNA here is from genome assembly GCA_004026905.1 of Hystrix cristata. NCBI lineage: Eukaryota > Metazoa > Chordata > Mammalia > Rodentia > Hystricidae > Hystrix > Hystrix cristata. Next base: position 14,567 of record PVJO010022706.1, on the reverse strand, counting down.
TTATATGATGCCTTCCTTGTAGATCTATGGACTGGATGTGTTCCAGAATTCACATAAACATGCACACACAGGCACACGGTGACGTAGTACGCTTGTCTTTCTTGCCAGCTAGCCAGGACAGAATGCCTCCTATCCCCTGCTTCTAGACTTGGGTTCTGACCATTATTTTTCAAAGCCATAATCTGTTTAGGACTCTCTTAGAGTTTCAAAGAGCCTGCAGTCTGGATCTGCTAAAGGCTCAATTGAACATTTGCTCCCAAGAAGCAAGCCATCAGCAGAGTTAACTCACTACCGAACCAGTAAGGGGGTCCTTTATGAGAGAATCCTGTTGCTATATCTCTATTTGTGCCTAGAGATTAGTTCCATTAAGATGTCCAGTAAAGGAAAAACTCCGCAGTATTAATCATAACATTTCGAGTACTATTTACAGGTGAAAATAGTATAGCCTTGAAGTATGCTTTTTCTTCTGGGGAATTTACTGAAATATTCTCCCTTGCTCTGGGCCACCAAAATACTAATCCTGTCTAGACACACTTTTAATGATTTCACATAAAAGTGGGTAGCCTCTCCTTTAAGAAGAGCAGAGTACCTTGTTAATGTGTATAAATACATGTGATTTTGTAATGGAAAGTGATTTTTTTTTGTTGTTGTGCTTTTATCTTTAATACCACTTTGAAACAAGTCTTCCTTGATTGGCAGATGCTAAGGTATTTGATTTTGTTTAGCCATATAATCACTGGAAAGGAGGATTGCAAAAAGCTTTGGAAGTCTAGATTAATCACGATTGAGTGGAGGAGCAACATTTGATGAGGAGTTTGAGATCAATAAAAATGGTCGGAGATACTTAGCCTAACATGGACAGAGCTTGGGCAGTGTTAGAGGTCAGTGAATGTACCAGTCAGTGCTTACCAGAGAAACAGATTTAATGCAAGATATACAAATACATAAGGATTTACAAGATAGGCTTGCAATGGCCGCTCACGGAGTCAGGTGTAGAAGAGTCTGTCTGTCGTCTGTCTGTGCCTGGGAGATCTCAAAAAGCCAGTCGGAGGCCTGAGCTCACTGTAATGTCCCCTGCGAGTCGCTATCAGGAGGCCAAAAGGTCTGGGCTGGAAGGCTGAAGAGTCTGCACTGGAAGCCAGAGATGACGTCCACAGTGAAGGTGGAGACTGGAGTGCCTCTGAAGAAACAGAATGAGCCTCCTTCTTCATTTCACTTTTATTCCATTCAGGCAATAAGCTTATTGCCTGGTGCCACTCACACCCAGCGTGGGTCTTCTTGTCATCAGTAAATCCCTTCAGTCACACCTAGAATTATGCTGATTCAATTCAGCTGGGCATTTCTTACTCAAATTGACAAAATTGGTTAACTACTACAGAGAAACTGCCCAAGAACTTGTATGCCGGACTAGATCACTGGAGAGAGGTGAGGAGAGGCTTGGAAGTCATTCCGTCTGTAATATGAGCATATGCCCTTTTTGATGCTGTCATGAACCATCACAATAGAGATTTAAACTACTTTTCAATTTTTCTGGCTTCCTGATTTATGTTTCTTTGGCTGTAATGGCATGTTGATATTGGCTCACAGGATGCCTGGCTCTGTACAGATGATACCGAACTGTTAACTGGGAAAGCTCTTCCACCAACCCTCACACTAAGCATCAGAGAAGGTGCCATCTTACAAATAAGGACTGTGACTGCACTTCTCCTGAGATGCGGTTTCCCACCAGGAGCTCACAAAGTGTGGCTTTCTGGGGTAGATACAAATGTGCAAAGGTCTTAGGCAAATGTAACCCGTAGTACAAAAGTGGAAGACTATAGCAAACTGATGTAGCCCAGCCTCGTCAGTAAACATGCAATGCACTGAAGCTGAAAAACTTTATCCAAGGGAGAAGATGTATGGATGGAAAATGCAAAGTCACAGGGAAGTACAGGCTTTCTGGGAAGGGACCTGGTTGTGTTTTGGTACACCGAAGTGCACTTGCTAATTGTATTCAATCAATCCTGATTCTTTCCTGCTACCCTGCTGGGTTCTCATCATACTAACAGATAGTTAATTTTTAGCATTTATTTGGCTTTGCCCTTGTAAGAAGTGGTTAAGCATTTTCTGTCATCTTTCTTACTGCTGGACCCATGAAGTCACAGTTGACATTGTCCAATGCCTTTTTCCACAGCCTTGAAGTATGCAGCTAGTGAGTATCCTCGGGAAGAGGCATTTATATTACACCACCGCTAACCCCTAATTCATCTGTCTGCTTGCCCATTTCCCCTACCACACGACCCTGCCCAAAGGAAATCTGTTAGCTTTTCCCATAAGACAGCTACTGACATCCTAACCCCAAATGAAGAATGGGCTTTTTTCATTTCCCCAATTAGGTTTTATAAAAGCTTTTTAGATTTCAACAACAGGGCTACAATTCTGTTTTCCTTCTCTTCTGGAGTATATGTGGTTCGCATAAGAGTCCTAGTGGAATTATCACAGATGACTACCAGCAAGAAGAGCATTTGGACCAAAGATTCAATCTGAAGGACCTCTGCACTTTCTGACAGAGTGAAAATGGAAGAAATACTTCTAAAGACAGGAGAAAATCAAATGAAAGTCATTCCCGAAGAGCACCAGATGGCCTACAAGATGTGTGGGTATGGAAGACTCCTGTGCTGAGGGAAACACAGACTTTTGGAAATCAAAAATGAAACCCCCCGCAAAGTAGGTCATTCCCCATAACCGAATCCTAAGACTGAATTTCTCATCTCATCTCATACTTCTAATTTCGTTTAGCTCTATTGACATAAGTGTATTTTTTTTTAAAAGTGAATTTAATTCTCACCTCAGCATGGTTTATATTTGTGGTGTAGATAAATGGCTCCATCCTAAGGGTGATGTCATGGAGCATATGCTACTCTATTATAACGTCATCTTAGGATTTGAAAAATAAAAGAGATGCACATTTGAACTCATGTTGGAAGCAAATGTACACAAAATGACTGCCCTTTACAGTAGCTGCCATGCATCGCCATAAAAGCTGAAAGAAACTATACGCAGAAGTAGGAAAAAAAAAACCTCTTTCGATTTCCTTCAGGGAAGGGTTTTGCAACATTTTTCTTATGGACATTTTGGATTAGATCATTTTTGAAAGAGTTTATTTTTGAGAAGTTTAAAAACTGTGCAGAAAGTATAAAGGGTTCCCATATACCATTTCATGGGATAATTCTTGTTGACAGAGAGCCGTCATGTGCACTGTAAAATGAATGTTTAACAGCCTCCCTGCCTCTTATCCATTCTGTGCCTGTAATGGCTCCTAGTTGTGACAACCAAAAATGTCACCAGACATTGCCAAATGGCCCCTGGTTGTCAACATAACCTTGGTTGAAAATTACTTTTTCAGGGTTCCACCTTACAGCTGTAGGAAAAAGAAGAGCCGTCTCCTGCTCTCGTCAGGGGCCATCCACTCTGAATCCCTGTTGACTGAAACAGTAGAGCCCAGCTAGATGCTTTAGGAGTATTTAGTTTCTTCAGATAAAACTCGTATAAGTTCGTTAAAAGTCTTTTAGAAAGACAAGAAATTTGGGGTTTGGGGAGAAGGATTTAAGAGAGGAGGCTAGAGATGTTGCTAAGGAAGAGCTGCATGGAGTTAAGGTCTATCTTCAGGCCATACCGGACTGCATTACCAGAAGCTCAATGTATATCAACAAATTATTAAATAATTGATCAAATTCAGCATTTCAACTGACAAGAAAAAGTTTAGAGGATATTGAATATGAACAACTATAATAATTTGTTAATTTCCAAGGAGAGACATCGTGGTGAAAAAAGAGCCCCAGTCCAAATTGGATTTATCTGCAGTTTCCTCCGTGGTCTGGACACACGCACACTAAATTGCTGGAGGGTGCTGAGCATGGGATCAAAACAGGGGCAGTAAGACCTGTGATCCGATCACCTAAAGGGCCTGCTATGCCCATCTCCACATCCAGGTCCTTTCCCCCTGCTCCATGAAACTTTGGGAAGAGTCACAGGTGAATTAGTGCTTCAAGTTAACAGGTGAAAGGAACACCTTAAAACCAGATACTGATATCGTAGGACTGGGGTAGGGCCCAGTCACCCACAGCTTTCACCAACATCCCAGGTGTTTGTGAAAACTCTTGGGGATTTCTAGGCATCTACCTTTTCTTTCTGGTTTCCAAGTGTTTTGAGCAATCCTGCTCTAGAGACCACAGTCTTTCTCTGGCCACATTAGCATCTTCAGCATGGAAATTCTGAGTCTCTGTAGGCAATACTATGTACATGGGTACTGGTTTCCACTTGGTCAAAGACCTCCCTTATTTCTTTATCGGGAACTGAAGGCAGAAGGTAGGGATGCCACAGTGTCAATCCCATGTGACACCTACAAGTACTAAAAAGATGTTTTTCATAAAATACTGTGGAAAGTAATTAACTTGAGGAGGAGACTTTTCTCTCTTAGACAGAGATTTTTTATTTTAATGCAATTACCAAAGATGAGAGCAAAATACTGAGTACAGGCAACCCCACTTCTCTCTTTCTCCCCAATTACTAAACCAAATGTCCTGTTCTTCATATTATAAGCCCATCTGTCTATTCATTCTGTAAACACTTCCTGAGTATTCATTAGGGGAAAGTTGTGATTTTCAGTTTTTGAGACCTAAAATATCTGCTGTAGGTGCAGAGTTGTAGGACTGTCACACAGGAGGGAACATAAAAGTAAACAAAGGGAAGAAAGAACCTAGTTCTCATGGTGTAAGGTGAAGAACAGGCAAAGTTTCCCAGAGGAAGTTACCTCTGAACTGAATAAAGAGTGCAAGGAGAAGTTCTTTGAACAGAGAAGAGGAGGAGACGGCTTTCAGGAAAATGAAATAGTATGTGCAAAGACAGTGAGGTGGAGAGATGGGGCTTCTGAGATCTCTCAGTTACTGGTTCCCTGGAACATGGGATGCAGGTGGAGATGTGGGATGCAATGGGTGTAAGTGAGAGCCACTCTATGAAAGGCCTGGGACAAAATACAGGAAGTGTTTGACTTTGTGGATTAGTATTAAAAATGACTCTTAGATGCATTTAAGCAAGGGAGATGACAAGAGTGGGTGTATGCTTAGGAGAGGTCACTGTGCAGCCAAATGAGGGTTTCCTGGGGTTGGTCCCGCGGGCAGAGGCTGATCGCCTGGCACTGAGGAGGGCCGTGAACCAGAACCAGGAGCGGGCTTGCCAAGCAGTGCTGAGCAGCTTGCTGCATTTTAAAAAACTTTCATGCTTTAAATAATCCATGTGCTTTGAGGATTTTTTCTAGCAGTTCTCAGAATCAAGTTGTATAGCAGAGAAAGATTTATGGTTGAATTAATTCACAGTTGTCATGTGAAATTTTTTTAGACCAAGGGTGTAGGAATTTTTGTAGCTTTGAACAAGAGATGTAATGGAAGAAAATGATGGGCAGGGAGGGAGAAGAAAGGTCAAATAATATACAGCCTTACTAGCTTTCTAGAGCTTGTTTGCAGTGGTGATGAGAAAGTGAAAAGGCTAGGGAGATGACCCGTGATGGAGACTGGAATATCAAAAACTGTGATAGATTAGAATATCAAAAACTGCCAGGCGTGGCGGTGCTCACCTGTAATCCCAGCACTCGGGAGGCAGAGGCAGGAGGATTGCCATGAGTTCAAGGCCAGCCTGGGCTACACAGTGAGCTCAAGTCCAGCCTGAACTATACAATGAGAGCCTGTCTCAAAATAAAAAACAACAGACAGCAACCAGAATACTAAAAGCTTACATTTAACCCTCAGTGATGAGTCAGAGGGCTGAATGATGTCCACACTGACGATTCTACTTGGCATCCCTGACCTGATGGGCCAATCAGTTTTTCACTTCTGAGGACACGAAATCACAGTATCAACTACTCTGTCTTGCTTGCAGTCTGGTGCTCTGGAATATCACCAGTTTAGCCATATGCTGAGAGAGAGAGAGAGAGGTGCATACATGCAAAGAGAAACCAAAATGAGAACCTTTATTACCTGGCCTGGTCCTCAATGATATAACTGGGGTAGGGGGTTGGGGGGGCGTCTGCACTTATAAATTAAGCAATTCAACTCTAAACATTATTTGTTTATCAGATCGAATGTTACTGTTCAGTTCCAGCCAGCTTTCACGAGGAGGCAGACAAAAATTGCTCTTAAATTCATTTACAAAGGAATAAGTATGGGTACCATCTTCCTGAAGGGCCATTTGGCAATAGCTGAGAAAAATGTGTGCACCATTTAACCAGGAGAATACATGTCGCATAGGCTCAAAAGTAAATAAACTTTCTATATTATTCTATTATTATTACAATATTATTTTAATAGCAAGAAGTTGGAAACATGGTGCATATCCGCACATGGATGAATGGTTATTTACACTTTGATATATACACACGGGTTGATCGAAATATATAGGGACAATTTAAATTGAAAAATACGTTACTGTCAAAGACATGTGGCCGTTAGTCCCTCTCAGAATAGTTCTCCTCACTCTGATCATGCTCATTCTATTGTTCCTGCCACTTCCTACAGCCGTTCTGGAGGTCCTGGCTCACCAGTGTCTGTGGGAGACGGGATCAAAAATTCAGTGAATGCTGCTGCTGAGTGCTGCCGGCAGAAAGGCAGGCTTATGAAAACTGGTGAGTCCTCCTCCGCTTTATTCAGTGGTTCTAGCACCATGAAACTTCTGGCTCTTCTCCAAAGTCAAAATGGTCATGAAAGGCAAACATTTTGTAGCCAGGCATGGTAGCACATGCCTGTAATCCCGGCGCTTGAGTTCAAGGCCAGCCTTGGCTACGTAGTGAGTTTGAGGCCAGCCTAGCCTACCTGGAGAGACCCATCTCAAAAAACCAAAAAAAGAAAGGTAAACATTTTGAATTGATTCAGGACATCAAGACAGCCATGATAGTGAAACTAAAGAAACTCTGGAACAGAATTGCTTCAGAAATTGGAAAGAAAGGTGGAATGAAAGTGTTTGAAGGGAGGGGAAGTATTTTGAGGGGATTAATGGTACTATGTCTTTTACTGTAATGAACTTTTGAAAAATTTAAATGTTCCCCGTATTTATTGTTCATGCCTTGTATACACGTATTACTTGAACATACAACAAGGTCCCAGATTAGGATGAGATAGATTTCTATTTGCTAATACATAAGCATTTACAAGAAACACTTTTTGAATGAAAAAGTAAAGCCGAGTGCAATGGTACATACGTGTAGTCACAGCATTCTGGGAGGCCGATACAGGAGGATCCCAATTTCAAGCCCAGCCTGGGCAATTCAGTGACTTAGTGAAATTCTGCCTAAAAATAAAAAAGCAAATAAAAAAGACTGGGGATGTAGCTCAGTGCACAGACCCTGGGTTCAATCTTCCATCCTAGAGAAGAAGGAAGGGAAGGAAAGAAGGAAAGAAGGAAAGAAGGAAGGAGGGAAGGAAGGAAGGTAGGAAGGAAGGAAGGAAGAAAGAGTGTATTCCAATTTTATTTGCATACATTTTAAAAGTGTATACTTATACATGCAGATGTATTTGTGCATTTTCTGACCAGCTATACAATAAATTGCACACAGTGATTAATTTGGAGAGATGGGCCAGCGTCAGAGATTTCTCCTGCATTTTTCAGATCACACTTTGAAAAGCACCGATTTATACTCTAATGTGATTTTAGGACAAATTCGTACCTCTCCCAAGTAGACTGCTATGTTAAGACTCTTCCCTCACTTTGGAAAATAACACATTTCAGGAATGCACTTAAAAGTTTTTGTTTTATGGGGGGCAAGGGGCAATGAAACTACCGAAGACTAAACCACTAAGAAAATATATCACTGCCTCGACACAGCAAGCAGACAGGCAATATTATATCATTTCAAGTAATAAGTTGGTGAAAAAGACAACAAGGTTCTTATTCAAAAGATAAAGTGCTGTGCCGGAGCAGTAACACTGCGTGTTGCACAGACTCCAGGCAAAAATGGTATTTGGTAATGGGGGTGGGGGGCGCTGTTCCATCCCCTTTATTCTAAAGAAGTCACAGCTAATCCCAGCCCAAGGTTCTTACTCTTTGTCCTTTCTCCCGGCAGACAGTTACCTCAGTAAGACACTGTTAATTCAGGGGGCCAAGTAAACAATGAGGGGTTTAGGCTGTTACTCCATTCTGTTATACAAAAATCAGATTTCTGGTTTGGTAACATTCTTAACTAGTCAATACTTCCGGCTTTCCTGTTTGTTCCCAGATACAGGTGTGTATATCACAGTCAAAACCTTTCACTCTTCAGGGCAAGTGTCACCACAAGATTGTCCTGTTATTGCTGCAAAAAGCCTGAGGGCCCGCGTGCCAGTGAAGGATGCTCTGCTTGCCATGCTGTGTGTGACACTGACTCTCACGTTTCTGCAATCGCCTCTAGGCTGAAAGATGCAGTGTAAGAATTTCAGGACATGACCTCCATATCTTGATGGGTAGAAGCAGATCTACATGAGGAAGCTTTCGGAGTTCTTAAGTAAACTACTCCCCCTCTCAACTCCACATTTTAAATCCATTCTATGCCCTTTCATATTAAAAAAAAAAAAAAAAAAGCAAAACGAAGACGATCTGGAAACCTTTTTTCCCCCCTTCTAAATTAGTTATTTCTGGGATTTTGTCTTTCAGTTTACAGAAAAGGTGTGGCAATACTTTTGCTAAATAGGAGACTGGCTCCAGAGACTCTTCTGCAACTCCACCAGGCTGCAGGCAGCTTAGAGGAAGCTGCCAGCCTCTTGGTATCTCTGTAGTAAGAGGAATCTGGTCCTTGGAGGGCTCTAGATTGGCACAAGGGAGCTCTCTACTGCCAGGACGAGGTCTTGCCACGTAAAGTTTAGGCTCTAAATCACTCCCTTGTGCTATCTTTCACACAAACTTTAACACCAGTTTTTTTCCATTTCACTTACTAACATCCAAACATAGAAGAAACAGGGTCCAGAGGCAAGTAAAATACGTCTGAATCTTGCTGCCATCTTTAGTTTCTTCATTCATAAATTTTACTTAAAAGATTAACATTTACATACTTTTTAAATGGACTCAGCCTTGATGGCCACTGGCAAAGATTTTTATTCCCCAGTAGGTAAGAGAGACTCCATCTTCGTGGTTATATTTGGAATGAAGTTCATGTGATCATCCACATGCTTGGCCACACAGCTGTCCAGCTGCCTTTTCACCTGAGCTCATTACTCTCCCATCCACTGAGTCTTCGGCTTTGTCATTGTCGTGTGTGGCGAACAGGGCCAGGCAGTCCTGGGACTTTTCTAACTCTGGTCACCGAGGCCTGGGCGTGAGCTCCAGGCACAGGGCAGCACTCGTGCACCGGAGCGCCAGCTGTAGGGACGTCCGACTCTGCTCACAGCAATTGGCGTTGCACCCTCCAGATGTCCCTCTCCACTCCCTTCACCACGGGACCTGCCACCCCCTGCGCCCCGCGCTGCGGCAGTTCCGCCACGGTGCCCCGCGTGTGCGCCTTGCTGTCCCCTTGCCCCCGCAGCCTGGGCGCACGCTCCCTTGGGCTCTTCCCGGATCAGAACTCTTTCTTAGTGCCCCTGGAGCACACAGACGCTCAGGGACCCCGGCTGACAGAGGCCGCGCCCTCCTTAACAAGAGGCTTCCAGGGCAGGACTGTGTCAGCACTGCAAGCCTGAGGATGAAGTCCCAGCTCAGGGCAGTCTCCGACACAAACTTTGATTCTTTGTTCCGGTGCTGAAATACAAAGCAGCGGAAACTAAACAGGCTCTTCTTAAGTAAGTATTGATGCAATACACGTTATAATGCTGACCATTAACTTTAAATACGTCTTCTTATATACTCAGGTGAAGTGACTTTAACTACAAATGGCAATCAGTTAGAAACATTTCTTTCAAAAGTATGTTTAACGTGAAAAACAAGGCAATCCAGGAACTAGCCTATGATGTCACGTGGTACAGTCAGCTAGCCTATTTAGGTGGTGAGCATGCCTCTTGGTGCTTCTGTAACCTACTCTAAGAACAGCTCATTCACCCAGGAGGTGAAACCTGGAGGTCTTTTAATTCCAGAATCCCAAATTCGTGTATTGGGGGAACCTGGACCACTTGAGCCACTCAGGGAGACAAAAACTACCTGTTCTCCACTGAGCCCATTTTGTCAGGAAATGAAGTAGAGTTGGTCTAAGAAGACCGTGTTGGCGACGGGCACATAGGAAATAAGACATTGCACAAGAGATGAGAATAAAGGTGAGCCACAGAAACGGAAATGAGAAGCCAGAAAGTAGGACTCAAGAAGGATGTAGCATCTACATCCTGTAGGCTTGTTTCTTGTTCTTGATGCACATCTCCTGGGATCTTCCTGGCCTCCTTAGATCCTACTGATTAATAACTCCTTCAGGTTTTGTTTACTAAGTTCATTTCGGTACATTTCTCTTATTTGCCAGTAACCTTAGGCTATTATGCATCATTCATTCCTTCCAAATTTCTTGCTTCTATAAATCAGGGACTGAAGGAAAATCTTTGGATCAATGGGATTTAGCTATCTATATTCCTTAAATCAGGGTATCTAAATCTATTTTTTGAGCAATTAATACAATAAATTGGTTTGCTTAGCAATAAATTTGGCTTACTTCCTTATTTTTCTTATGCTGACTTATCTCTTGCAAGAATAGGTGGGAGGCATAAAACATTTGGTAATTCTGATTTTAAAAATACACTTTCTGCTTTCTTATGCTTTCCTCTCTCAGAACACTGGTTGCCTTTCTCTAGGACCTGACTCTGTGGAAAGCATCCCGGACTTTTAAATGCATGCGCTTTTCTGACCTGCTCTCAAAATTTTGTCTTGTGGCTCTTCGCCAACTATAGAGTCCCCATGAATATACATCCCCCAAGCTTTGACTTGACTGACAATCAAACCCAAATTGCTGATTTTGATCTGGAAGTCATAACTCCAAACTTCTTTCCTTCGTAGGCCTATTTGTGTAAGGGAACAAAACAGGTGTGAAAATAAATAGTTCTAATTAAGGTATTGTTTCATATGAATCTGAAGTATTGAGAATATTTTTCTTTAACCTTCTCGCCTAACCAGATGGGCAGTGCCTATGTAGTACCCGAGAAAATACATCTATACTTGTTTCAAAGACACATCCAATGATTGAAAAGAACAACCGTCTCCTGACTTGATAGTATAGACAACTCCTGCAAAAAATAGTTTCTCCCCACTTAACTCAGCGGAGCTCTTTGCTTCTTCCCTATTCAGACTTCGCAGCAGCCTTTGTCCTGTGGGGCGCTGGCAGAGAGGGGAGCTGGAACCGTGCGACCAGGTCAGGTCAAGCCCTCATGTGAATTGGAGGAAGTGGACCGAGGGAGGCTCATTCGGACTCTCAGCTGGCTCCCTGCTTCAGACTAAGGTGTGAATGGGTAGTTTGGGGGTTGAAGCTCGTTCAGAAAGGAATTTCAAATCAGCAGCATAAAAATGTGCTCAATTCACTTCTAATTCTTCCCAGATTTTCCTGTTTTCCCCCATTCCTGAAAATAATGGTGTTTCAGTGTCTTTTCTGAGAGAAACGAAGTTTTTGTTAATAACTGCAGGAAGTTAGACGCTTCTGAGTAAAGCAAGATCCAGGAGAAATGAGTCATGTGTCAGCCCGCAGCTCGTTCATTTTTATGAGGCAGTAAGTCCATCGTGGCTCAGTGTTCTTACTGTAGGTGACATTTTTTAATGGTGTGAAATACTCATAAATCAAGGAGAAAGTAATTCTCACTTTCTCAGATTTCATGAATGCATAAAATCTAGCCTATTTCTGTAATGTCCATCTTGGTTTCATCTGTCACCCCTCACCCCTCTCTCTTTCTCTCTATCTCTGTCTCTCTCTTTCCCCCTTGCCTGATATCACTTTAAAGAAATCAGTGCAATCGTCTCCCCTTCTCGGTCCTCTGTGACATTCTGTCCTCCGATACACCTGCAGAGAACCAGCCACACGGAGCTAGTTGTGTGAACAGCAAGTTCGCTCAGCTGAAGGCTTTAATTGGACTGACATTCTCTCTCAGTCTCATTCATGTTGACATGATTCTCAATTTCTTAATTTCCTTCACCTCTAAATGTGGTCTTCCTGCTCACTAGCCCTTTATGTTATTGCTCTTTCCAAGAGCCTATTTTATGAATTTAGACTCTTACAGCAAAACTCTTATTGATCACTTACATGTGTCGATACTATTCTGAATAATTGCTTTCTGTCTTATAGTCAACAATTTGAAAAGACCAACATCCTATTTTTTATTAGATATTCATAGAGGATTTGAGGGTACAGCAAGAGAGATCTGGCTTAGGGTTCACTGTCCAAGCAGGGTGGTACACCAGAAAGTCACCTTCACAATTCTGTCACTTTTCTTACCCTATCTGTAATTCCTGGGGGTTTTTTGTTGTTGCTATTGTTGTCATTGTTTTTACTTCTGTGACTCTTAATTTCTTTGTCTGAGAAATCAAAGCCATTTGACTATTTGATAATGTCCATTCTAATTCCAAAATTCTGTTTCCTTATCAGTGAATCAAAGGTTTGCCCTTGTTACAAACATATTTAGAATTTCCCCACAGAGAACTAGCCAAGAATATGTGCAAGCTTTGACTGATTATCTACTGATTTCTCTAAGCATATGTTTTCACATAGGTAGAATCAGATATTTTGGAGTCCCACTTAGGATCTGTGATGCTACTATACATAGATTATTGCTGTCATTTCAATTTAGGAATTTTCACTATAGATCAATTTATATATTTTCTCTTGTGAGAAACAAAAACTCTAGAACCCCGGTGCCTTTTTTGGCTATAAGAAAGCCTTGAGTCAAATTCATTGTCCAAATATTGGCATATGCCGAATTTGGCTCTGAAAAGCATCTATTTCTTTTCAGGTGGATTTTGTTCTCTATCAGCCTCATATGCATTACTTGAGAGTTTTTGTTTGTAGGTGTGAGCAGAATGCATGAGGTAAATTCAATTGGCAGTACAATCTTGAATTTCAAGCTGATAAATTTTCAGATTCTTGGTTACAGATTAATCTGCTTGCTTGCAATTGGCTACCTCCCAGTCTGGTGTCAGGAGCTACAGTGAAGATTTATTCTCCCTGTAGTCATCACTGTCTGAGGGTAAGCAGCTGTTCTGAGGTACTGAAGTGTGAGAAGATGGTTGCTTAGAAGCCATCTGTGGGGAGCCCACCTGGGCAGGCCATCCAAGAATATAGTAGTTTATGCCAGAATCTCCTACCTACTTGTGCTCAGTGGAACTGCTCTGCTTAAATAGATCCTGTAGGTTACTCCAGCCTGCAGAGTTTCCAACCTTCGCTAGCCCAGGGAAAATCTCCAGGGCTTGCAAGTACAATCTTCTACCAAAACCTGTAGCTACTCGATTCCTTGTTATCTCAATTGCATTCTTTATTGGCCATCGCCACCACATACAGGTTAACGGTGCCCTAATTCCAAAATTCTGTCTCCTAAATATGCACAGTGCACATTCTTTACAACTGTAAAGAGCTGCCCTGAGGAATGTTTGCCACACTCTAATTCCGCTTTTTGTTAGTTCCCACTTGTCATTTTGATCAATCTCAGCACTACTCAGACTATAATAAATGGTCAGAAATTTGGTCCTAACTAAAGAAAAATCATGTGATTTTGGTATTTTTCAAAATCACATAATAGATAACCTATTAAATGAAAAGCATCAACAGTTCTTTTTTGAACTACCCCTCTCCACATCAAAAATAAACTCACCAGTTTAAGAAGAAAAAAAAAAGAATGATGACTGTGGAAAAACAACTAAGAAAATAGAGACTAGTCAGTTTAACTGAATTCAAGAATCTATTCAATTACTAACATTATTTTAAATGATTTTCTAAGATTAACCTTCTTCACTAAGCACTAAAATATATTAACTTCATTTAATTTATAATTTTAATTGCACCTAGAAAAATTTAGTTTCGGGGAGCTATGAAAAAAATCACCCTGAATCTTCCTTGAACAGCAAGTGAGACCTAAAACATTTTAAAACGTGTCTATGAATCACCTCCCAGCCCCACATCAAGGGCTAACCTCTGGATTACAAACAATCTTTGCTCAATGAAATTTTTTAAATGTGTACATTTGTTTATTTATCTACTTCTATTTGCTGTGTTACAGTTTTAGGAGAGAGGGGCGTATTATCAAAGAAACCCAGGGAGGCTTCTCAGAGGCAGAAATGGGGCCCACACATTGAGCTCACAGCCCTCTCTTGTCAAAGATAAACATCAGCGGAGACTGTAGAAAACAATAGTGTCGTGGCATGTGGATGCCTCTAGCCCACCACACATTTGTCTCCATTTACCATTCTTTATCAGTCGGGAATAAGAAAAGCATGGGCCCTGGAAAGAATCTCAATAGCAGAAGTTGTAACAAAAAGATGTTATTCATTTTTACGGCTATATAGCATCCCCTTGTGTATCACATATGTATCACTTTTCCCTCACCCACTCTTCATCTGATGATCACTTGGGTTATTTCTATTTCTTGACTATTGTGAATAGTGCCACAGTGAACGTGGGAGTG
>PVJO010022705.1:0-27523 GCA_004026905.1 Hystrix cristata | reverse complement strand
CCTGCACTCTGCTGGTGCCCAGCAGGTAGGGTGGCGGCAAGGTCGCGGACCAGGCCTTTGCCTGCTGTAGGATGAGACATCGCCCCTCCTGTCCTTCCCTTCCCTTCTCCTCTTCTCCCCTTCTCACTAAGTCCTTCTCCCCTTCCTCCTATCCCCTGTCTGCCCTTCTCCTTGCCTCTCCACACAGCTGGCCTTGTGCCGGACATGGCTGGCCCGTGGATGGCTCTGTCCTTCCCCAGGACTGTGTTGGGCCAGGGTGAAGCCAGTACTCACAGGAATGGCCTGATCTGTTGTTGTTACCTAGACCAAGCTAGAATCAACTAGCTGTTGCCCTTGGGCCAGGCCCACAGCTGAGGCTATCAGGATCCTTATGTTCTTAGTTTAGGGGGGGTCTAGACAGCTTCCCACGGTGGGCGGTCACCACGGGGCATCGTAGTCGTAGCTGCAGGCCGGGACTGGCTGATGAGCTGATGCCAATGCCCCTGGCGCCCGGGAAGCGGCTGTGTGTGTGTGTGTGTGTGTGTGTGTGTGTGTGCAGGAAAAATGTGGGGGGGGCACAACTCCCCGGTGGCCGGCAAGGACTCTCCAAGTAATTAGTTTTTAAATCAGGCAGACAGTTCAAGAGCCACTCACTCGGGGCAGCTTTAATTATTCATGTTCCCTTTTCCTGCTGATTATGTATAACCATCCTCTCTGCAAGGGGAGGGAGATGTTGTCTGCACGGGGTGCTCAGCTTTCTTCTGTAAGGCCTTGTGGAATCCACACAGCGCCGGGCTCTGGATGCTTTCTTCTGTAAGGCCTTGTGGAATCCACACAGCGCCGGGCTCTGGATGAGATGGCTTTGGGCCAGCCTGGCCAGCAGCAGGGGAGATTCTGCACCTGACGTCCCCCAGGTCTACCTGGCCCAGCTGAGTCCAGCCGGGCCTGGAAAGGGCACCGGCCAGGCTCGCCCTTTGGGACAAGGGACTGTGCAGATGGAGCTGGATGGAGCCTGGCGCAGGCAGGGGCTGGCCCTGGAAGTCCTGTAGCTGCTTCCTTCCTGCCCACTCTCTTGTGTCCAGTGATGCCTAAGTGACCATTATCCCTGTGGGCCCGCTGAGGCTCAGTTAGCTCAGGCCCAAGCCACGCAGCAGACAGGGGACCCAGTCCAGTCCACGTCCTCTCCACTTCACTGCGTCGCCTTGGCCCAGGAGTGACCCTCAGCTGTGCCCGGGGGCCCTTGGCATCTGCCTTCAGCCCCTCTCGCCCCAGACCATCCCCCTCTGACCTCTAGGGGCTTCCTTTGTATGTGATCTGACAGTGACCTTGACGTGGACCAAGGTCAAGGGGTGCCAAACTGCACAGCTGTATGTGTGAGATGAGTGACTGCAATAAGCATGTGGAAAGCGGCGCCTCGGGGGTGACTCTGTGCCTGGGCGCTGCACTGCAAGCCCTTCCTGTGTGTAAGACCCGAGGCGGGTGTGCAAGGCTGAGCAGGAGACTCTGCCCACTTGCAGGCAGGAAGCGGGGACCGGAGGATCCACGGAAGGATGGGAGGAGGGAGCGAGAGGTACCAGCCCGAGCGGCCTCCCTTCTCCTGCTCTAGAGCGCCCCCTCCAGGGATGCTGTGAGAATCGGGCTGCTCCGCGCTCCTGGCTCAGCCCAGCGAAGGGCGCCCCCTCATCCGTCCCGAACACCGACAGGGAGGGTTCCACGGGTCACCGTGTGGATCCCCGACAGGCTCCCGTTGCAGCTGACCGACATAAGCAAAACATAGAAATCATCGTTGTAGTAAAGATTATATTTTGTTTAGCTGCTAAAATCCTGTTTTATAAAAAGCATGGAAAAATTTCCACCGATAGCATCAGTGTGGGTTACCCTGACAGCAGTGGCTCTGTGTTTGTTGTTCCCGATTCTATCTTCCAAGCGTTGTGCAATGGGCAGGTGCTGCTTATACTCTCAGGGAACACAAGGGCTTTTTCCTTTTCACATTTCACCAAAGGCCACAACCCTAAGAAGGAGCGGGTGCATGGGGGTGGGAGGAGAGTGTTTGGGGGGGTCTGTGGCCCAGTCTTCTCTGTCCTTCTGTCCTGCATCAACAGATCTGACTGCTGGCACACGCCTGTAATCCCCGCACTCTGGGAGGCTGAGGCAGGAGGATCGCAAGTTAGGCCCAGCCTCTGCAACTTAATGAGATCTTGTCTCAAAAATAAAACATAAAAAGGGCTAGGGGCCAGGGATACAGCTCAGTGTTAAGGTTCCAAGTTCAATTCCTAGTATAGAAGAAAAAAACAAAACCAAAAAAATCAGGGCTGACTGCAGCCTTCCTGGGACTCTCTGAGGTTTGGCCTCTTCCGAGTGCTGTGACAGTGCTGTGACCTGTGACTGCCTGGTGTGCCGGCACCCGGCCAGCATCCCCCACAGGGTAGGGTCTGCTCCTCCAGCCCCCTCCTGGCTGTGCTCTGGGGCAGTATCAACATCTGGAAAGTGTTTCTGCTCCAACACAGGAAATGCGCCTCAGCTGGCACGGATCCCCACCTCCGCCTCCGCAGGCCTCTCCCCTCCTTCCCGCCACAGGGGGAGCAGCGAGGAGGGCTCAGCCCTCCTGTGAAGCCCACTCCCGACCTGGACACCTACTTGGGTGGCTTCAACTGGGCTCCCAGCTGCAGCAGAAAGGGGCGGGAACCTGCTGGGGCAAGCGGGACAGCGGTGTCCTCTAGGCACAGGGCATGTTGCTCCGGGGTCTGGCCCAGACCCTGCATGGACCCTACCTCCCAACATGCTGCCACATCCGTCCCTCCCCTCCCAGACCTCCCCGGTGGGGGCTCCTGAGCAGCCCCCAACACTCCAGACTCCACATGCCCCCAGCACGTGCCCCAGCAGGATTCAAAGCAATGCTTGGGGACACGCTGGAGGGAGGCTGGGGCCGCACCAGAACACGGCTAGGTCTCATCGTCCTCACAGCTTCATTTTCCCGGCACTTCCCACATTGTACACGTTACTTGTGTAGTCAGAAAGTAGTGTTTTAAGAATGAAAGAAGAGATATCCAAAAAAAATTCTGGAGGGAGACCCCAGGCAAGGCCTTCCCTGTGCACTGCCAGATCCCACCCAGCTCCTTCCTGGGGGGCCGGGTGCAGCCCCCCACTCTGTGTGGATCCCCCTGCAGAGTTCCAGGGCCCTAGGCCTCAAGAGGCTGCCTACCCTGAATTCGAACTCCGGCCTCAGAGCAGGACAGGAAGAAGTCGGGCCACCCGGCTCAACAGTCCTGCAAGGCGCCCTGCCTGCCACATGGCTCTCGGGGCCAGCACAGAGTGAGGCAGGGTTGCTCTGTCCGAGTCTTCTTGCTTTTCTGTCTTGGGGACACCCTGGCCGGACCACATGGCTACTTAAGGACAGTCTTGGGACGAATGAGTGTGAGGCCCTGAGGTGGTGTGGGGAAAGCCAGGCGTGATGATGCACACCTGTAATCCCAGCACTTTGGGAGGCTGAGGCAGGAGGATTTCAAGATTGAGCCCCATCTGAGCAATTTAGTGACATAAGGAGACTGTGTATCATTGTTAAAAGGGACAGGGGAGATCTGGGATGTAGCTTGGTGCAAGGGCCCTGGGTTCAATCCCCAGTACTACAAATAAATAAATAAAGTCAAACACTGACCAATTCACAGGGATCAACCTAGAAGATTTCAATTTCAAAAAGCAAATCTCAAGGATCTGCAAACAGCAGATCCTTGCAGCCACGGCAGCCAACTGTGGACTGGCTCCAGACACATTAATGAATACATTAGGGCAGCTGTGCCCTTCACAAAGGAGCTTCTGAAGTCCCTAATCTTTGCTTCCCCAGGCTCAGGAGCGAGGGCAGCACACATTCCAGGGAGCTTTTATTTGGTGTTTGTTCAGCCTTTTCTTTGTGGTAGTAGAGGCTGACCCCAGGGCCTTTGCACTGAGCTACATCCCCAGCCCTTTTTCTCACTTTGAGAAGGGGCCTCATGACGTTGCCCAGGCTGGCCTGGAACTTGTGACCGTCCCGTCTCAGCTTCTCAGCTGGTCCAGCTTTGGTATTTGTCTCACCCCTGGGAGTCTGAGTTCAGGTTCCAGCCTGGCCTGTCCTTCCTGCCCCTGCCCCTCTTCTGTCTGCATCTCTGCAGCAGTCTGGCCACTCTAGGAAAGCCACATTCCAGGGGCAGAACAACACTCTGGCTGCAGCCTCTAGATTTGCATTTGAAACATTTATTTCAGGAAATACATTTCAACACTTTGTTATTTATACAAAAAGAGACGAATTTCTCAGGAGGCACATAGCAAAAGGCCATTGTGGAACGGAGCCCGGTGAAACTAAGTTTTCAAAATCCGGTTACAGAGAAGGAAAGCAAAGCCATCCCTGGGGACGCTGCTGTACCCCCCGAAGCGCCACCAGGGCTGGGGAAGGCCACCCCCACGTCCTGGGCCCTGCCGCTGGACATTTCCTTCCTTCAGAGTCTTGGTTTTGGCAAAAACTTGGCAAGTCGGCAGTTGGGAAGTAAACTGTTGCTGGGCCGAGGGGTTTGGGAGGGTCTGCACACCTCAGGGAGGGAGTCGCTTCCTCACATGCACACTCGCGTGGCTCTCACCCCTGCAGGCCTGTAGTCTGCCCACAACCCGGCCCTCCAGCTGTGCTTCTCCGCTCCGCGATGCCAGTTTGGGGTCTGCACCCAGACACCTCGAGGCGCGTTCACCTGTGTGCCACCTCACCGCATCCCTCCTCCCAGCAGCACGACAGGAGTGGGAGGGAGACGGGAAGGTGAGCGGTCAGCGGGTCCCACTGACAGCCCCCTCCTGGGGACACAGGCACACAGGCCCTCCTCTTCTGCCCGGATGTGTTCCGTGCACCTCCAAACCCCTCATCTCTCCCTCTCGTGGGCCTTTACAAGGGGCCCAGGCACTCCAGAGGAAAGTGGGTTCACCTGGCCTCCCGCCAGGCCCAAGCCAGGCCCAGTGGGGCTGGGGCGGCTGGGCCATGATAGATCCAGAGCATCTCAGCCAAACCAAAGACTAGACAGACGGACAGACAGGCATAGACCTCCAAGGCAGGCCCCACCCCTCTACTTCCTCCCCTGCTTCATTTGCTTGGACTGTCCCCAAGTTCAGGGGTGGGGCGAGGTGCACTTCTGTCCTTTTCAGATTTCGGTGCATCAGAAGCACCCAAAGCCCCGGGGGGGGGGACATGACACACCTCCCTCTCCCTCTTGTCGCAGTTTCTGGCCCAAGGGGACAACCAGGAGAGTCCTCTGGCTCATGTGGACGGCTGAATAAAGGCACTTTCTGCTCCAGAATGGGCCTCGCCGTGTCTCAGCAATGGGCACTGTGGGCTGTGGGATCCTCTCGTGTCCCGTGGGAGCGGGCTGGGGTGGGGTGGGGAGGGCTCTGAGTTATGGCCCACGCCATGTGGGGGGGCAGGAGGGGCTCCATCCTCCCACTCCAGGAGCTGTGGCCGCAGGGACAGAGGGGTGCATGTGGGATGGCTGTATCCAGGGCAGCTCTGTCCATGGGGGCCAGGCTGGGCGGGGTCAGACTCCAGGGTCCTGGGCCCGCCGGCAGGGTCCCCGGCTGAGGTTCGTCCTCGTGGGCAGCCAGGAGCTAGTGATTAACACGCAGGAGGCTGCGCCCTCTCTTGTCGCCTGGCATCGTGGAAAAGGGGTGGAGAACGATGATGCCGAGTGGAGAAAACGATATAAAATAAAATGGGGCGGGCGGGGGCGTGGGCCTGGGGGACGGAAAGACTTGGGGACAGGGTCCAGGGCGGGCGGCGTCTACATCTCCTGGGCTTCGGGCTCCTTCTCCTCCACCCCGTTGGCCATGGCGCTGTTGCCCTCGTTCAGCCGCTTCACGCGGTACGCCTCGAAGTGGATGCTACTGGTGATGTCCTTAATGTTCTGCATGTGCGTCCTGCGGGGACAGCAGGTCAGCCTCCCTCCCGGCCCTAGTTCTGACCGCCACACTCTCCACGGGTCCCCCACCACCACAGTGACCAGGCCCGGCACGAGGCACGGGGCGCGATTCCCTGGTGACCCTTCGTGCACACGTCCCAGTGCGTACCTGTCCCCGTCTTTGTCCACATGGCGGCTAGTCTGGAGCCTGCCCAGCAACTGAGGACTGGGTGCTGGAAGTGGGGACGCGAGAGGGGGAGGCCCAGAGACCCCCGGCAGTGGGCGAGACTGGAGTGTCTTTTTCCTCGCTCCAAAAAAGAAGCCCCAGGCTGGTGGCCAAAATGCCAGCCAGCACACACAGCAAGTGACTGCTGGCCCCCGGACTGTGGCCTGCAGCAGGCAGATGGCCTGTAGCAGAGGGCTGGCTCCACTCTGACCATCCCAGGTTCACTACTATGGTTCTGTTTGGCGGTGCTGGCCATGAAGCCAGGGCCTGAGCATGCTGGGTAAGCGTTCCAATGCTGGGCCACACCCCAGTCTCTAGTCTTTCCTCTGCAGCTCAGGACACCAGTTTAGACAGGAGGCTGGGGGGGCTGGGGATTTAGCTCAGTGGTTAGAGTGCTTGCCTAGCAAGGGCAAGGCCCCGAGTTCAATCCCTGGCACCACAAAAAAACCAAAAAACAAACAAACAAAAAGACGGGAGGCTGGAAGGGTTTGGCTCCCCAAGAAGGTGACATCACTTCTGCCGAACCCCTGGTCATCATCCCCAGCACCCACCTACCTCTGGAGGGGGAAGCCAGGAGGTCAGGACCCCAGCACGAAGCCTGCACCTTTTCACCTGCCCCAGCCAAGGCTGCTGCTCCAGAGAACCCCCCCACCTGGCCCCCTTCTCCAGGGGGGCTTCTGTCGGGCTTGTGCAGACCAAGAAGAAGCCTCAGCCAAGTCAAATGGTAGGAGTCAGAGGCAGCTGGCAACACAGCTGCGGCCCCCCCGTGTCCCCACTCGGAGACCAACCCTGAGACCTCATGGGCCTCCACAGCCACAGTGCTATGTGGGCTCAAGACACAGTGGACCAGGACACAGCCTATCCCGTCCCCGTGACCTCACAGGGGTTCAAAAAGAGTTCTACTTTGTGCTTCGTCCATTTCCTCGTGTTTCTTAGCAAATGGGATCCTGGGGGCAGGACAGCTGCCAGCTGCCAGCGAGACCTCTGTCCATCCACCCACCGCCCACACCGTAGCACCACGGGGCTTACCTGATGAGGAGGTCCCGCAGGTAGGCAAACTCACAGTGCGTGGTGTTCTCAACTGAGGAGAGGGGACAGAGAGCTTTAATGTCACACAGGGAAAGCCCTGCCCCATAATACTCCAAGGAACGCTGGCCCCTTGGCAGGTAGGTGGGAAGGAGGGGGCTGCCTGCTCCACAGATGGGCCCTGGTCACCTGTCACCTGCTCCACAGGTGAGCCCGGGGACCTGGGGTGGCAGAACTAACTCAGCTCCTGCTCTCTGGAAGGTTCTGATCCAGTGGGGAGGTGGCCCAGCAACCAGGCCAAGACTTTGGCGAGGCGGAAGGGCCACAGTAAGCAGGGCTGAGGCCTGCTCCACTGAGGTGAGCAGGGAGGCCACCCAGGCCGTCCCAGGACAGACCTGAAGACAGGCAGGGGGGATGGCTAGGGCTGACGAAGGAGTTGGGCTGGGTGTTATCCCTGCCCACACACACGTGGCCTGGGCACAGGCAGGGGACAGGGACACATACCACAAAGAGACCACATACAGTGGGTAACCTTTGAGATCAAATCCAAGAACCAGCAAAACTAAAAAAAGACCAGGCTTAGGGTCACCTGGCTATGACACCACACGTGCGGAAGCCAGCTGGGAACAGTGGGCACTTTCGGGGACCAGGGGAGATGTGGCAGGGCCTCAGCTGGAGGCACTCTCAGAGTGTCATTGGTGGAAGGTGTTGTGGGCTACACGTGGTGTTGGAGGAGAGGCCAGGCTGAGCAGGCGCCGGGCACCTGCGAGTCCCATTACCCCCTCTTCCCATGCCTGTGGCATCGACAAGGACTCCTATCTTGAAGTCACAAAAATGGAGCTCGGTATTTTACACTGGCACGGTCACCCAGCTCCTCGGTCCAGTCTGTCCCCTCCCCAAGCAATAGATAGCACTCTTCCCAGACAGGGCAGAGTCAGAGGTGCGGCTATAAAAAGCCAGAGTCCCACCTGGGCAGGGCTCGTCCACACGACAGCTCGCCACCCATGGACACTCGTGCCCACTGGTCCAACTCTGAGGGGCCGTGAGAGCCAGCAGAGGGCAGAACTCCCCAGTCAGAGTGTGGCACGATCTCTGTGTCCCAGCCGGGGCATGTTGTGGCTCTCTCTCTGACCCTCTGTTTCTCCATCCGTACAATGGATAACAATGTCACCCACTGCCCAGGGACGCAAGAGGATCAAACAGGCCAGTGGGGTGAATCATGGTCCTTCTTCTTTCCACAGCACTCCAGGGGGCTTCCAGGGGCTGGGCAGCAGAGACAGGGTACACCAAGGGGAGGCAGGGACCAGACAAAGCCACCCAAGGACCATGCCAGCCAGGGTGAGCAAGAGGTGGCTGGTTCCTTGGTCACTTATCAACTTACAAGGTCCTGATATAAAAACTCATCATAGGCTGAGGCAGGAGGATCGCCTCGAGTCCAAGGCCAGCCTGGGCTGCATAGCGAAACCCTCCCTCAAAAAACCAAAAAACCAAACCAAACAAAACAGAAAACTTCATCGTGTTCTGGGGGAATCATTGGGATGCAGATCTGCCACTTTGTAACGGCCCCCCAGCATTGAGCCCCAATCTGGCCTAATTTTCCTGACCATTACAGACCTCCTGGGATGGCCAGACATGGCCACTAGGGGGCAGCAGAAGCACGTCAACGCCGGGCACCAGGGCCCTTTATAAGGGGGATAGAGAAAGGGAGGAACTGACCCGATGGACATGGAGAGCTGCACCATGAACCTGCCATGCCCGGCGCTGTCATGGTGATCAGTTTCCTGGGCAACTGCTCCCCTCAAACTTCAATGATCTTTGGGACATTCTGTCAATTTGCTGAGATCTTGGCCATGGTACCATTTTATGGATGGTGAGAACTGAGGCCCCAGAGGACTAGGGATTTGCCCAAACTGTCATAGTTGACTTTCTGCTCCTTCTGTCCCAGGCCTTTCAGCCATGCTGTTCTCAAGGAACAAAGTGGCTTTTCCACTCCACTCTGCACTTTTCCCTCGTCCATGCTAAAGACAATGGAAGGAGCAGAAAGAAAATAAACATTGAGGCCCATCCACCTGAACGAGTTGACGGGGACCTTATTTGGAAAGCATCCGAAGATGTGCATTTGGGGTCAACAGATGACCTTACAAGACACAGACACACAATGCAATAGACCAGGGTCTAAGCTCAGACTGTGGGCTGAATGCTCCACATCCCCAGACTAATATGTTTTCCGCCCTGGCCCAGGAGCCAGTATGGTGAGTACCTTCAATGGTGCCCCACTTGGTCTTCCTGCCGAGGATCCGCTTGCCGTTGACCTGGTACTCATGGTCGCTGCCCACCACGGCAAACGGGATCATCTCCTGGGAAAGGGGCAGGTAGGACTGGTCACACGGCTCAGAAAGGTCAGCGCCTCTCCTGAGCTTGGGCCCCGACCGGAAGCCAGGGGAGAGGGCTGGGTGTGGACACAGGCTGCCAACCCTCCAGGCCCAGAGGAGGCCCCTGTGGCTCAAGGTCATCCCACTGTTTCCCCCAGGTGCCCGGGAGGGGGCAGGAGCGCCCTGTCCACGCCACCACAGGCATCCAGGGGCCCTGTGCAGAGACCTCAGACTGATCCACTCACCCGGAACTTCTCGTTCACCAGACGGTCCTCTGCATCCTCATCGAACTCCTTCTGGGGGTACACGTCGATGCCGTTGGACAGCAGATCTGCAGTGATCTGGGGAGATGTGGTACCCTGTGCCATGACCTCCTGATGTTAGCTGCCCTGGCTCAGGGTCAAGGGCAGGCTCCGGGGAGCTGTGACCCTAATTATCTGCCATTCTGGTGTCCCCAAGTGGAGGAGGGACAGCCGTAGACCTGCCTGCCTTGAGAGGATATAGACCGGAAGGTCTAGGATTACTGTCTCTTCATCTTTCCTGGCCAGCTAATCACACACGTCATGAATATAACTCAGGGCTGTAAAGTCCTCACCTTCTGAAACTCCTGTCATAGCCCACCAAGGCCAGCGTGGGAGCCCTCCTACAGCCCTGGAGCTGCCTGTCTATACTAAACCATCCCCACCCTGACAGCAGAGCGAGCCAGGTGACAGTCATCACGTCCATCCCAGGAAGACACAAGCCCACATACAACTTCTGGGGTCCTTGCCCCCTTCCCTCCCGTACACATGTCCCTGCACAGCGGACCATCCTTCCCTAAGCATGCTGGGAAAATCTCCAACATCACCTGGGATGGAGGCCCTCGGGACTTGTGGAATTAGACTAGAGTGCAGCTGTTAGGAAGAGGTGGCCTCGGGCTCAGCACCTGCAGGGCGCCCTCTCTACCCAGCTGCCAGGGGCCCCAGACTGTGGCAAAGAAGTAGCCACTTGTCCCCAGCAGAGACTGTCCCCTTTGGGCTTTCTCTTCCATCTAATAAAAAGTAGGCATGTTTTGTCTGATGCCCCACATCAACCTTGCTCCCAGGAAGGGGGACTAGTTGTTCTGGAATCTGCATCTCTTTCAAGCCCCAATCAGACTCCACTGGAGAATGGGTCTCTCGTGTGGAAGTGCTGTCGAGAGATGGGAAGTTGGACGGGCCATCACAGGACGGTCCCCAGCCGTCACCCAGGCCAGGACTCCCCTAAGGGCAGACACCTGCATGAAGAGTACAAGCGTCTCTCTTCACCCAAGTGGTCCCCATGGTCGTGTGCCCCCGGACCGAGTGGCCTCGCCTGGGCCCACAGCTTATCCAAGCAGCCCTGAGGGCCGGGAGGCCAGTGGAGGTGGAGGGTCATACCCGCTCTTTGAAGTAGACCCTCTCCTCCAGTGTCAGCGTGTCAGCCTTGGCAATGACAGGGACGATGTTGACCACCTTGCTCAGGCGCTTCATGAACTCAATGTCCAGGGGCCTAAGGCTGAAATGGACAGAGACAAATGAGATTCAATTCCTGGTTAGTGGGATTGAGGGAGGGTCCCACCTCCGGGGCCAGGGATGAGGCTCCGGGTGCCAGCTTGGGGTAACGACAAGGCCATATCAAGCGCCAGCCAAGTGGGGAGTAGGGGATGGCAGGGAGGAACAGGGGTGGAGGTGGGGGGGCGCCCTAGACACAAGCACAGCTCCAGATTCCCAGCTGGCCCAGGGCAGGGAAAGGAGCTTAGCCGGGCCTCATGCACGGCCCCTGCTCTGGTGCCTGCTCACCAAGCAAGGTCCCACCCTGAGAACTCTGCTGGCCCACAGGGGACACCCAGGCAGGGCCTGCGTTTCCTGCGGGGCTGGCACTTCCTCGGCGTGTAACCCATTTAGCAGCTTCTGACCGCGGTCCCCAACTCTCCCGCCCTGCGCCCAGCAGTGGGGCGGACAGCAGCAGCAGGCAGCCAGGGGCGGCAGGACCCGGGCACCCACAGCAGGCTGGGGAGCAGCCGGCACGTACGAGTGGCCGGTGGCGGGGATGAAGTAGAGGCAGCAGTGGACGCGAGTGTCTGGGATGCGCTTCTTGCGGTTGATATTCACTTCCTCCTGCAGGTACTTCTCGTACTGGTCGTTGATGAACTTCATGATGGGCTGCCAGCTGCGTGGAGAGCCAGGTCAGTGCTGGGGCAGGCGTGTCCCTGGGGTGGTCGGATGGGGACAGCTCCCCCAGCCTGACACCAGCCTTCCAGTCAGGCGGAGGGATGTTTGGCTTTGGGCAGAGATAGCACAGTCTTATCTCAGAGCTGACTCGGCCTCCCACCTTTGACCTCAGGAGGGGAAGAGAGAGCAACTCCACTGGGCCCAGGCAGCCCCAGGGCCCCGCGCGTGCCCTTCCCCCCGGGGAGCCCTCCTCAGGCCCCTCACCAGTTCTCGTTGTTGATGTGGTCCCCAAACCCCGGCGTGTCGATCACTGTCAGCTTCATCCGGACGCCCTTCTCCTCGATGTCTGCAGGAACCACAGAGCCCCAAGTCGGAGGGTGACCAGGACCCCAGAGGTGACGCCAGGAAGGTAAAGTCCAGCAGACCCTTCCCCCAGCGTCCTCTGCCCGTGAACCTGGCAGGTAACTCAGCTGTCTGGGGGCTCAGCCTCCCAGGGGTGTCTCAGCAAGTCCTCACTCGGAGGCCTGGGCTCGCCTCACCTGGGGCACCCTTAACTCTGTGTTCTGGAAGGAGGGGGGCCCCCACCCCAGTCCCTGCCCTGACCACCGTGGCGCCGACCGTGGGTGATGGACTTGATCTCGATGGTCTTGGGGATCCGCTCTTCCGAGGTGGGCTGCACTGACTTCCGGCTGATTTTGGACTTGAAGAGGGTGTTGATCAAGGTGGACTTCCCCAAGCCACTCTGCCCTGGGGAGACACAGGAGGGAGGTGGGCCGGCTCTCAGGAGGGGACAGGTCATGTCACGTGACACGTGTCCAATGACAAATGCAGACCAGGCCCAGGGAAACTCATCCAGGGCTCCCCCCTCACAGGAAGGACTCCTGGCAGCCCTGATTCGGGACGGAGGAGGCAGGGCCCACAGATGAGTCTAGGCTGCCTGGACACACCTTCAGCTAGAGGCTGCCGAGTCAGCTCCTCAGGGTGGGTGGGCACTTATTAAACTGAGGTGGACCCGTCTCCGCTGCTCCCTGACTAGTGGTGGCCGTGTGCCAGTCATTCAGCCTCACCATGCCTCAGTTTCTGTATCTGTACAATGGGATAAACTGCTCCAGCCTCTCCTCTGATGGGGCTGCTGTGAGCATCAGGTGGCTCACACATGTCACAACGAGTTGTCACTGAGACAGAACAAGGATGAGACGTGGTACACACACTCATGACCCACGCACACATTTGACTCCAGGCTCTGAGCTATGTCACTCTGCCGCTGCATGGAGCACCCAGGCCATGCCGACAGCCACTCATCACCTGACTTCTGTCTTCGATGGCGCTTTTCTAGGAAAGCCAGGGGACTCCAGGGAGGCAGAGGCTGGTGTCGGAATCCCCGGCCTGAGTGTGTGGCAGCCCACGGACAGGCACTTCTCATCACCTCCCCTCTGCCCACCTGGTTTGTGTCCTGGCCCCAGCTGTCAATCGCCCCAGTCGCTGGATGCCTTAGATCCAGGAGATGCCGGTGGGAAAACTTCAACCTCATCCCTTTATTACTGCTCTCACGGACATCACCACCGCTGCGGTTCCAGCCTCCTGAATGCCACGTGTGCCAGGGACTATCATGGCCTCTGGACCCTCTTGGTCCTCTGGGGTCAGGACTATACCATTTCCCGGATGAGGGAACTGAGGCTTATGGAGGGGAAGGCAGACAAGCCTCACTGGGAGAAAGTGGGGGCGCTCCCCTCGGTCTGTGGACCCCACACAGGAGCATCCCACCCCGCCATCTTGTGGACAGGGTGCTGCTGTGGCCAGTGGGAGGGCTGGAGCAGACAGCACGGCCCTGTGGGCAGCACCCACCCTGCCAGGAGTTTCCAGTTTTACACGATCATCTTGTTCTTCATGCAGCATCCCAAGAACACACTTGAGTGACAGCCGGGCCAGTGGGGTTCTCAGAGGCCCAGACAGGGGAAGCGACCCCCTGAGTGCCCTTCTGGAGGTCAAGTTTGAGCCACAGCGGCGAAGGCTGTGAAGCCACCCCTCCCTCTCCTCTTGGCCACAGTTCTCAAGGAGGACCATGTCGTGGATGGGACCCTAGGAGCCCAGTCCCCTCTCAAGTGACCCGAGGGCAAGAGGCAGGGCCACTCTGCAGAGCTGAGCCGCAGTCTGGAACCTCCCCCAACTCTCTCTCTCCAGTCTCCAGCCTGAGCAGAGGCCCAGGTCCTCAGGCTCCAGGCAGGCACCTGCCCAACTGGCACTGAACATTGGGAGCCCCCGAGGGGGACCCCACGCCTCTGCCTTGGAGCACGATGGGGCCCGGGAAGGGGAGGCCACACGGAGGAAGGAGAAGGTACCAGGACCCCAGAGGAACCACACCCAGGTGGAGCAGAGGCGGCAGATGGGGCTGCCAGGAAAGGGTGTGGGCTGTCACCCTGAGCTGGGCAGGAGGGAAGTACTCAGACTGGGGGGCCCTCAGACCCCACTGCAGGAGGCACCCCCACCCAACTGGCCTGTGTTTAGGACTTGAGCCTGAGGGGCATTTGCCCAGACCCCATCATCCTGTAGGCAAAGGCCCCGCCTTGTTGTGAGAGTCTGAAATCAGTGGCTTATTTCCTCCTGAGAAATGGGGACCTCTTTGTGGGATCACCGTGAGGACCACACATGGCCAGAGGGGCTTTAGAGACAAGGTGCTACCTGCTGCAAATCCGCCCAGCCACGTAGCCTGCTTGGGCACACTGATCAGTGACGTCCCCTGGTGAAATCTAGGACTTTGAGGCCACCAGGAGTAGGGAAAAGGCCACCAGGCCCCATTTCTCAGGTACACAGTTGAGCTAAGCTCCTGAGAAGCCTCTGGCCAGTTGTGCTGGGGGGCGGGGCTGAGCCCCACTCGGAGTGACATGTGGGGGACACTCAGAGACTGAAAGCACAGGGCGGGAGTCACTGATCATGGATGGAGTGGCCATGTACCCCTGTTCCTCTGCTATCTCAGGGCGCTTAAGGCAAGGAGGGACCCTTGGGGGAGTCGATGGGAGCTGTGGGCTCCCCCACTCCCATGCACACACGTCACTTACAATTTGGCTCAGGCTGTCATCCACAGTACAGAAAGGAAAACGGAGCCCAGGAGCTTGTATGACTGGCCCTTCTGGCTGGGCCAGTCACAGGGGCCCTGCGTGGGTCTGGCATGGGGTGGGTGCGGGGGACTCACCAACCACCATGATGTTGAACTCAAAGCCCTGCTTCATGGCCTTCCTGCGCATCTGCTCCAGGATGGAGTCAATTCCCACATAGCCGAAGTCTGCTGGGGCCTTCTCATTCCGTGATGCGGGCGCCGGCTTGAGCAAGGCGTCTCTGGGGGTGTCAGCCATGTCGCCCACACAGCCAGGAGCTGCCTCAGTGGCTGGAGGAGGAAGAGCAGAGGTATCAGGGTAAGACAGGGTCATCCACCAGGCACTGTATCATTAGGCAGCTCCAACCATCAGGTCCACTCTCAGATGGGGAAACTGAGGCACAGGTCAGCAATTTGCCACAAGACCCCTGCAGAAGGCTACAGATGGAAACCACTCACCAGGGCAACATCCAACAGTCTGCTGCCCCGAAACCACACTTTGCTCCAGCTTCAAGATTCAACCTAGCTCTCAGCACTCAGGCACCTCCTGGGCTCTGCCTCCAAGTCCCCGCTCCCAGCCCCAAGCTCAAAGAAGCTGCAGCAGCTGCATCCGGGAGCCTCGGGGTGCCTTGGGGTCCAATGGGAGGGACAGTCTCTGCCTACTAAAAATAGGAGGGACCAGGCTGCTTCATCCCTCTCTGTCCTCATGGAGGTGTCCTGTCTCAGGAAGGGCAGGCTGGAGTGTGCCCCAGACTGTCCTTACAACCATCCAAGTGACATCCAGCCCCGTGTGTCCCTCCTACAGGCAAAGCCCACATGTGTCTTCAGGTCTTCAGACACTCAAAGAAACTGAAGCCCAAATAACACAAGCTTCCACTCGACTGCGGGAGTCCACATGCCCAGCTCCCAGGCCAGGCAGGGTGTGGATGGCCGCAGGGTGCCCAGCGGGGGCGGGGAGCAGCACACAGCACAGCCCTCGTCACACCGCCTGGAACATCCACAGGTGCGGAGGCGCCAAACATGCCCTGCCACAGAGGTGGACGCATCTCATCCCCGCCCTCCTCTGGCCAGAGTGGCTTCTTCTCAGCCCAAGCCCAGCTCCAGGTACACTCTGAGCTCAAAGGAAGAGACTGCTCTGGAGTCTGCTGCAGCCTCCTCACCCCCTGGGGCCACCCCATCAGCCTCTGTCTGAGGAGGGAGTTGATGGCTGCTTTCCTGAACAGCAGGGAGACTAGGACTCCTCTTCCTCCCCCAGGCAGCCACCAGCAAGCAGAGCCGGGCAGATCCCCAAGCCAGCAAGCACCACCACACACCAGGGCCGCTGAGCCGCCTTCCCAAGCGTGCCAGCCCGGACTGTGGGCTCCTGACGCTCCCCCGTGGCCGGCCAAGCAGGAGGAGGAGGAGGAGGAGGGGTCCAGGCCAGCAGGCTTGCGGCACCCCCTTCCTGAGGAAATGCCAGACTCCAGGACTTGACCCACTGGGCTGAGCCCCCACATCCCTTAGTGGCTCCAGCATTTCTGCTGCTCTTTGTTCTGCTTACTGGAGTATTCAGCAGGAGCTGAGGCTGGCGGCCGAGTGGGGGGCAGATGGAGCAACCGAGCGCTGACTGAGTCAGTCTCAGGTGCGCCGCTCCTCACAAGGGGCTCTTGATCAGTGTTCTCCGCCTCTCAGCCTCTCCAGGCACCATAATCTCCTACTTCAGGAAATTTGGGGGAACAGCGAGCCAACAGCATGCATATAACAATGCCAGGAATTGCCAAGTGGGTCCACAAATCCTTATGCTCAAACAGCATCAGCAACAAAAGGCAGAACCTCCAGGAGGCCCCGGCGCCAGGCTGCTGCCAGGCCGCCTCCAGGCTGCCGGTCCCCATCCAGGCCAGTCCTGCAAAACTTCAGCCCTGGGGCTTCTGTCCTGCTCAGAAATATCCTCCGGGCTCCCAGAGTTTCAAATAAACAAAGACGCTGCTGCATCTGCCCCAGAACCTGTGGCTTGGGGCGCTTCCTGGAGACAGACAACAAGGGGCCTGACAAGGGCCTGCCTCTGGGGCGGCAGTTCGGTTCTCAGCCACGTGACCTAAAATTGCTTCCATCTGTCTGTGTGTCTAGGAGCCATTTTTCTTGGGCCTGGGGCCAGCCCCTGCTCCCACACCCCTCCCTCTGCATCATACCCCCTTCCCCTGGCAGAGAGGCCTGCCCCCTGAACTCCCTCTCACCACAGCAGACCCCAGGAGAGGAAGGGTCCTCCAGGCTCTAGCTGGCACCTGCCACAGGCACCAACACTCAGTGCAGAAACTCAAACCAAACCAAACTTCCTGCCCACCGGGGGCCCTGCTTGAGAAATAATAATAAAAACACAGAGGAGCCCCATCCTTCCTGGTCACGTGGGGAAGTTTCTGCTGGGGCCACTGCAGGAGCCCTGCTCCCTCCTCCTGCCCAGCCAGGTGGTGAGCTCTGGGGCCTGCCCTCACAGACGTGTGTGTGAACCGAACCCCTGCTCTCTATGGGAAGCCATAAGGGGCCTCCCCACGTGCTAGAGCCGGCAGGGAGGGATGGGAAAACCCACCTTCTCCCTCACCTGGGCTGGTGGACATGGCCTGGACCACCGGCCGCAAGTGCCCTTTAGAACTGTGGTACAATGAGCCATCTTAACCACCTCGGCGTGCACAGTTCAGCTGTGTGGAGAACACTCACACTGTTGTGCAACCAGCCTCCAGAACTCTCTGCTTGAAATATTGCAACTCTGCCCCCATTAACCAACACCTCAGTTCCTTCCCAGCTCTCCTGTCTACCTCTCTGAATTGGATGACTGGAGGGACTGCGTATAAACTGAATCACAGCTGGGGATTTAGCTCAGTGGTTAGAGTGCTTGCCTTGCGAGCACAAGGCCCTGAGTTTGAGCCCCGGCACCAAAAAGCAAAAACTAAAACTGAATCACAGAGCATCTGCCCTGTGTAACTGGCACATCACGTCCTTGAGGTTCATCCTTGCTGTGGCCAATGTGCTGAAATTTCTTTTGTAAGGCTGAATAATGCGCCTGGAATGTACGTACTGTATCGCATTTATCCATTCATCTGTAACAGACATGGGCTGTTCCTACCTAGCAGGAACAGCTAGCTACAAGTGTGGTGTGCTAATAGCTCCAGGGCCTGCTTTTGAGATTTTAGGACACGCCCGGAAGTGAGCTGCTGGCACACACTGTAGTCGTCGTTTTATTTTTGAGGAACTATCAGTCACGTCCACATGTGACTTCAGAGCACTGGAAACGCTTGAGCAAGTCCAAGTGAAGAACTGAATTTTTAATATAATTTTTATCAAGTTTAAATATTACACGTGCCAAGTTCTAGTCCAACCGACTTTTCACAGGTGGAGAAACTGGGTCCACAGGGTGATTTTTTTTTCCCCTTCCCTTGAAACTCCACTGGGAGAGGCGGGGTGAACAAGAGACCTTCCCTGACTTTGTCAAGCCTGAAGTTTCACGGTTGCTTCTGTGATACTCGATTCGTGTCCTCCACTAAGTGTAGCTCTGTGCCTGGGGAACAGCCACACATTTCCAACCACAGGCCAAACTCTTTGGAGCCCAAGGTTGTGGCCTGCTCAAGGGTACCCCAAGTCCTAGCCCAGGGAGGAGCACAAAGCAGATACTCGAAAAGTATCTTTAAAAAAGAAGCCCTTCAACAGACATACCGTACAACAAAATGTGGCCAATCCATGCAGTAGAACCCTACTCATCTATAAAAAGCACGAGGCACTGACTCACACCAAAACACCAGCAGACTTTGAAAACCTTACATCAAGTGAAAGAAGCCAGGCACGGAAGGCCATGGAGCGTGTGAGCCCAAGGATATGAAGGCACAGAACGGGCAAAGCCAGACACAAAAGCAAATCAGTGTTTGCCAGGGGCTGGGGGAGGGGGGAGACTATTTAGTGAGTACAGAGTTTCCTTTTTGGGTGACGAAAGTGTACGGGAGTTAGATCCAGGAGATTGTTCCACAACACTGAATAAATGCCACCAAACCCTACACTCTCAATGGATGGGGTGAGGAGGGAAGGAGGAAGACAGGCTGGCACACACAGGCTGGCACACATTTCTAGCAGAGCTGGGCAGAGAAGAAGCCAGCTGGGTCCTGGGTCCCAACAGCCACTGTACAGCTTGGACAGAGGACACCTGGGGCCAGATGCCTACCCTCAGCCCCAAAGTCCCGCAGAGGCGGTGCCAGGCAGCATCTCCCAGCAAGGGTATTTTGGGGGGTGGCAAACAGGCGGAGGCGCCGAGGGAGACTCTGACAGTGGTTCTGTGGGTTCCCATTTCGAACCCAGGTCCATCTGCTGCTTTTCTCCCTCCTCAGTCAACCTCTCCAACCGGAAAGGAGAGGGGCTATGACTACAAGGTCCCAGACTAGCAACATCCACCGGCTTCTGCACGGTGACAAATTCTTTCCCCAACCTCAGGGCATACCAAGTGTGACAGAATCAGATCAGGATCACCGTCTGTGGCTTGCTGGGACAGGGCAGTGGGCCACACGCCTGGGGCGCCCACGCGTCATCACAGGGCTGGCCTTGGCCTGCTTGTTTGGCGGAGGGAGAGGGCTCAGCGCAGCAGCCTGGAAACCACCGCACCACCCCTCCCTGCCGGTCACAAACTGCTCTGCATCCCAGGAGCACCCCACCCCCAGCATCCACACAACCTCTCTTCATCCACACAACCCCTCTCACTCTCCATACAATCCCTGCGTGAGTAGGTAGGCCTCCCTGGCCAAATGCACAGGTAGCTCTAGTCCCAGCTCCAGGGACAGCAATGTGGGTGCCCGTGTGTCCTCTGGGCCTGCACTCCCAGGACAAAGCTCTCGGGCAAAGTCAAAGTCATTCAGGTCTCACCAACACAACCCATGCCTGCTTCTTAAAACCCAAGATGGGGCCGGGGAGTTAGCTCAGTGATTAGAGTGCTTGCCTTGCAAGCACAAGGCCCTGAGTTCGATCCCCGGCACCACAAAAAAAAAAACCCAAGATGGTGACACCATCGCCCAGTATACCCTGCTCAAACACTGCCCATGTATGTGGTCAAGCAAAATGCAAGGCCACCCTATCCATGGCCACTTGCAAGGCTACCACACAGCCCCGCAGTCACCAAGCAGGTCCAGATGGACCCACAGAAGAGGGGCTCCTAGCTGCTCCCCTGGACTCCAGACCTCAGGACCACAGGGAAGGCTGTGCTGCACGCCCAGGGCACATCACCTCAGCCGTCAGCTCTGTAGCTGTCAATGGACCCCAAGAGCACTTGAGTCGTGCCTGGGACATTAGGTCCCACAAACATCAGGGCTCTCTATCCCCTGCAAAGGGGCTTCTTCAAACTGAGAGAGTCCCCAGGGCAGGAATGAGGGGTGGGGTACAACGACTGGTGCTGCTTCTTCCTCCTCTCCTACCTGTCTGAGTGCTGTAAAGTCCCTCAAGTCCCTGCTAAACCCTGGAGGAGTCGTTTGCTCACCCTCGCCTCCTCCTTGTGGCCCTTGTGGCCCTGCGCCCCGCCCTGTAATTGATTAAAGGTGTGTGTGGTTCCTCCTACCGAGTCTCCGACATGCCTGTTCCTGGAGCTCAGCTCTGTTCTACCAGGTCCATGCACATGGCAAGTCCCAGCAAAAGCTTGCTGAACGAACAAACCAGTGAAGGGTGTTGCAGACTGCTAAAGCCAGCATGCCCTGGCCTCCCTCCTTGCCAGGAGCTGGACTAAAGGAGGCCCACACAGCCTCATGGGGCACCTGGGTATGTCATCATCCCATTTCACGGACAGGGAACGGAGTCTCACTGTGCTCTTCTTACTTATCAGTGTCACAGAGCTAGAAAGTGGCAGAGCCAGGAACTGAACCCAGGAATGTGACCCCACAGGTCTGACTCTTGAGCACTGTGTAGTTCCCTGCAGCCAAGGCCCAGAAGGTGCCCCGGGCAGGTGCAGGGAGCTCACCCGAGATCTCAGCCGCAGACCCCCGCCCCAGCCGCTGGGCCAGGTAGTGGGAGGCAGCCTGTGAGTTATTAGGGCTCTCCTAGGCCTCTAGGAGCACTGGCATTTGGACTTCCACGGTCTCAGAGAAAGGCTGGCCAGGCCGGCCCAGTGCAGGGTCCCTGATTCCAGGGTCTTTCCTGATCCCCTGCAGCTCTCTGGCCGATGCAAACACCACCGAAAACAGGAGGCCAAGCAGACCCGGGACACCTGCCAGAGCTCCCGGGTGGACCCACAACCCAATGTCCATCCTCACTGAAAACTCCACCTCCAGGAGGCTTCCCAAGAGGAGCCAATGAAACCCAGGAAGACCACAAAGACATCTCCCTGCTTCTGGTATGATAAGTGGGCAGAGAGAAGGGCTTCTAGCAGCCAGTTTGGGAAATAGAAGAGAAGGAAAGAGACCAAGAAAGCATTGCACATGTAGAGGCAGGTAGGCCTTGCTGGGAATGAGATGCTGAAACAGTTATAAAGAGTAAAGGTAGCAAATGATCTTGGGGTCCTTGTAGACCAGGATCACAACACTGACTCTCATCAGACTAATCTTTATTGAGCAACAGACAAAACAACGACTTTACAGGCTCGGTCCGGCTGAGGGAAGAGCGGTAGCATACAGGAACATGAAGTTCACTGATTCCCCTGTGCATCGGCTAAGATGTCAGGGCAGATCTGCGGTGGTCTCTCCCACACAGGAACTCAGTCTGGCTCAGTGGTCCTGGGCTTTTCTGTGTCACAAACCTCTCTTAGAAGCAGACAAAGGGTAAGGATTCTCCCAGGAAAGTAGACAGGAAGACAGACACACAGAGATATATTTGGATAATCTGGGGACCAAAGGACTCCTAGGTCTATGGATCCCAATTTTTATTTTTATTTTATTTATTTTTGGTGCTGGGGATTGAACTCAGGGCCTTGCACTTCCCAGGCAAGCACTCTAACCACTGAGCTAAATCCCCAGCCCCTGGATCCCAATTTGTAAAAATGACTTGGTGTAATGAGAATTTGGGATTTAATCAGGTCCTCTCTGAATTACTTTAGCACTCAGTGAACTGTTACCAACACTCACGAAAGATGTTCTGGGTCCCATGACTGGAAAAGGGGGTGGGGGGCAGCTAAATGGTTAAAGAGCCAGGAAGGTAAGTGCAACAGGCAAAAGGGATGGAGGTAAAGAGTTGAGGCTGCAGCCAGCTGTTGACCAGAGGTGCAGGGGGCTGTGGGGCTCTGGGGAGCAGGCTGGGAAGATGGGGTGCCGTGGTGGGGGTGGGGTCGAAAGCTGGATCTTTTTCACCCTCTCCACTGCTTTTCCCTGTCCTGGGTCCCATTAACCTCCCCAAGCCACCGACCTCCAAATGTCACCAGGGACTTCCTGCTCTCTTCTAAAGATGGAAACACTGAATATGAATGTGCGAATTTTGCAAATTTGTGCCAGCGGGGGATGGGGGGCCAAATTTTCAAAGCGCACCCAGCTCGTCTAATTTGATAAGTAATTCCAAATCGAATTACACTTCACATTTTGTTTGGGGGAGGAAGTGTCTCCTCGGAGTCTGGTTAAGAATGGGGGATGCCAGAAATCTGAGCCTTTGCCTTCTCAGTCTGAAATTCTGCTTAGAAATCCAACACAAAGCCTCCGCCTCCGCCTCTCCGGAGAAGAAGGGATTTGCAATCAGAGAGAGCTGCATTTTTCTCCCAGTTAGAGCTCTTTCCCGGCTCCAGGAGGGGCTTAAACAAGGTTTCTGCTGTCTCCCGTGCTGTGAGTAAAGGCATGGAAGGGCTAAGATGTCCCCTGACCCCTCTCCTTCTGCAGGACCTGGAAGAGGCAGAACTGTGAGGCTTCGTCCCCATTCATTCAGGGCCCAAGGCGCCCCAAAGTGGGGGTGGGGTTCCCACTTTCACCACCAGCCAGCCCCCACCCCAGTTCCTCTCCCTGCCAAGCCTCTCTATTGTCTCAAGTAATCTCGAGGAGCCCTGTGTTTCTGCCAACAGGGTTTCAATTGGCCCGGGTTGGCACAGTGGGATCTGGACGGGGTCTAAGGCATGCCCGCCCCTCCTGAGAGGCCCTCTTCTGTTCCTCATTTGCGGCCCGGCCCCTCCAGCCAAGGCCTATTGAGACATCAATCTTTGGTCAGAGCAAGCTCCAACCTGCAAGCCCTCCTGCTTCACTTCCTCAAAAGCTGTGCAGAATTTCACCGTGCTCCGGGAGGTCAGAGGAGCCCTCAGCTTCCTGTGCCGGGGACTGACTTGGTGTTTCCTTCGCCCCCTGGGCTGCCTGGGATCCGCAGAAGCAGGATCAGGGAATGTGTCCCATCTTCCTCCCACCCCAACAAACCTCCAGCAGCAGCAGCTGCTGCCACTCCAAAGCAAACCCAAGACCTGGCACCCCCACGGGCGACTGAAGTGCCCACAGGACACCAGACTCCATTAGTTCTTAGCAAATGTCTGTAAAGTTGCAAAACAGAAAAGTCACACACACACACTCTTTCTCTCTCTCTCTCTCTCTCACACACACACACACACTCACACACACAGGCAGGTGTGTTTAACTGGCCATTTGTCACAGGGTAGAATTTCCTCTTATCAGGATGCCCCCTAAGGGGAGGGGACAGAGCCTGGGCCTCCCTCTCCCCCGGGCCTTGCCTATCAACAGGCTGTCTGCAGATGCTCACCAGAGCCCAGAGGAAGCGTCCCCCAACCTCTGAAGTCATCTGAAATAACAAGAAGTAGACAAGGGTCTGTAGGGCATGGCGGGTGTCCCCGGGCCAGATCTGTGTACAAGGCCCTTTCTCCCAAAGATACCCAGGAATTTCCTTCTGCACTCATCAGCTCCAGCTGCCCCCTGAGTGGGAACCTGAGCAAAGGACCCCTCTAAGGAAGGAAAAGGGCTCCTCCCCAAACATCTGGCTGAATCAGAGGGTCCACTCGTGCAGCTGTGCGGCACCAGCTCTGGGCTTAAGGAGCTGTGAGCTGGAGGAGCAGCCTCAGGGGTGCAGGGCTTGGACTGTCTGCAGGCAGTGGGTCCTGGGGTCACCAGCAGCCTGGGGACCTGCAGGGCCACCTCTTCTCAGCGTTGCAGCTGCCCAGAATCCTGCGTGTCTGAGAGACCCTCGCCCCATGGCATCCCAGTCCCTCCTCTCCAAGGCAAGCTCATCGGCCAGGTGGGACGAGTCCAAGAGAGGCTTCGTGAATGCTCATAACACATTTTCCAAGTGCGCAACAGCAACTTCAAATCGACTTTGAAGTTCAGGATGGGTAAAATGGATGGATGAGTGAATGAATGGGTGGGTGGGCAGACAGATGAATGGGTAGACAGGTGAACAGATGGATGGGTGGGTGGATGGGTAGGTGGATGTGCAGATGGATGACTGGGTGACCCATTCAGAAAAGCTTGGAAGTACACGCATGCCCCTCCACCCCGGGCTCTCTGAGGTAAGAAGCAGAGTGTGTGGACAACGGCCAGGACCAGCACTTGCCCTGGGGACGTGGAGGCACGGTGCAACTCTTGCTCCTGCACTGTAGCATGAAGTTCAGACACACCTCCAGGTTGGACAAAAAAACCAGTCCTCTGAAAAGCAGAGAGCACAGGGCTCACTCAAGCCACAGGGACCAGTGAGCCCCTGACCACCCAGCCTCTCCCCTCACAGTCTCGGACTGCCTCCTGCTGTCTCTGTTCCCTCCTGACTGCCCTGCCAGCTCCTCCTCTTCCACTGCAGAGCTAGGCTTGGCCCCTTGAGGGACACTCTTCCTGACTGCTATCACCCTCCCCTGGGTATTCCCTGCCGGTGATGCCACCTTCTCTGCCTAGATTCGCACACGAGGGTCAGCCTGACAC
The DNA here is from genome assembly GCA_004026905.1 of Hystrix cristata. Lineage (NCBI taxonomy): Eukaryota > Metazoa > Chordata > Mammalia > Rodentia > Hystricidae > Hystrix > Hystrix cristata. The sequence continues at coordinate 2,940 of PVJO010022705.1, read as the reverse complement.
CTCTGGAAATCCCTCATGGTTTAGCGGGCACATCCCAAGGCCTCACAGCACCAGCCCCTCCACCAGCCGCTGTTCTGGTCCAGTCTGACACGTGAGAGGCAGCGAGGACTAGACACGCCCCACTGAACTCTGGATGCAGCCCCACAGGCCCTCCCAGCCCACCTCCCCACCAGCCTCCAGTGATTACAGCCAGAAGCCAGGCGCCATCCTGACTCTCCATCATCCCAAGTCCATTCCTGTACCCCAGTCCCATCAGTTCCAGCCCAATGCCTCTCTCTCGCTGCCCCCCTCCACAGCCACCTACCTTGTCCACCACCCACATTAACTGTCTTCACCCCGATCCAGTCTCCCCCAAGGACTCACAAGACTGACACTTAAACTAATCTGATCCTTTCTCTGCCTGAAACAGTGACTGGTGTCCACCGCTCCGGGGCCAGCACAGAATCCTGTTCACCACTGACATGCTGTGTGACCCAGAACAAGTAATTGAATCTCTGCGCCTCTGTGTTCTTGCCCATAAAATAGTCTAACAGTATTTGTCTCATAATAACATGACAAGGATCATGGGCTGGGGATGTGGCTCAGCGCCCAGTACTTGCCTAGTATGTGCAAGGGCCTGGGTTCCATCCCCAACACCGAAGTAATAATAATAAAATAAAAATAAGCCTCCCTAGAGTCTTCCCGCTCAGAACACTCTCTCTGCCCTACCAGGACCTCCCTGGTCTTCCGGCTGTGCACAGTCGCCCACCCCTGTGTCACGCGGCAGGATGCCGCAAGTGAATGAATGGATGGATGGACGGACGGTCAGCCTGCTGCCCTTCCCTCTGCAGTCCTCTCCCCGCGGCATGGTGGGGGCCACACCACCATGTGGCCTGCCCAGATGCTGCTTGCTCCCTTGCCGGCTCTCGGGGCTGGGGCGCTGGTCAGTGTCCTTTCCCACGGGCCGCGTGTGTGGCAGCAGCAAAGGAGATGTTAACAATTTCCGGCTTCCCACATCCTGCGGGGCAGGCAAGGAAGGATGGAAGGGCTTCTCATCCTTCCCGGGAGGCCGGGTTGGGGCCACGCCGAACCGTGCTCAGGAAATGGGGAAGGGAGCTAGGAGACCGGGCCTGAGACGGTGCTGATCCCTACCCCCTCTCCAGGCCCACAGCTAATGCTGGGCCGCAGGGTCTCCCGGAGAACACACCACAGGGGCCTCTGAAACCTGAGCCCAGCTCCCCTGTGCTGGGGGAAGCTGAGCGGGCAGAAAAGGCGTCCACCTACAGTGCAGCAGTACGTAGTAAGGACAGCCTTTGGCATCCCGGGCTCTTCTGAACCGCCACATACTAAGCGGCCATAACATTCTGCTCGGCTAAACTACAAGCCGAAGTAAACAATGAGCGCGACTTTGATGCAGAACACACACGTCCCTTCCCAACAGCCCTGTCCTCTGAAGTTGATGCCCACAGATATCCTTAGCTCAAGCCTTCAGGGTCTTCTGTGGGGACACGTAGTGAGCCCTGTCAAATCGGCTCCTTTAATGTAAAAGGTGAGACGCAACGCAGCGAGACTAAAGAAACCTGGGTGCATGCTGTGATCACCCCACACCTCCCTCCCACCCTCAAACCCTCGGAAATCCCCAGCCCTGCCCCCCTGACGGCACAGTCCTCTCTTGGACTCGCCTGCTGCTCTCAGTTGACCAGTGAACTCCTAACTCGGCTATATTCCCTGACGGTTAGTAAACGGTATCAGTCGGTCGCAGGAACATCACTGAACACCAGCATCTCCCATGACACAAGCTGAGCTGGCTGTCACAGCCCGAGGGAAAACTCGTGTCTAGAGCCTGTGATCGTGCTGTCCGGCAAGAAAAGCAAGAGACGGGAGACTTCAAAGCGAGTTGCACAACTGTCACAAGAAGCTGGCTAGCAGAGACACAACCCAGGCTCGGGAAATCCCCAAATCCACCCAAATCTGGCCACACAGAGCTCGGTGGATCACATCGCCACGGCACGGATGCCGGCCCGACTGGTGCCCCGCAGTCTGCAAACTGCTGGTGTTTCCTGTGGTGCCCAAGCCCGTCCTCAGGATCCACATCCAAGGGTAATTAGCGGTGCCTTTTGAATGCAGACCAGTGCGACGGAACAATAATGACAGGTTTCTCTAAACGCGGCAACGGAGGATACGGCTGAATGCAGAGCCCAAAAACTGCTGCTGGGACCCCGCATCCCCCCCACCCCGAGGCCAGGGCCCAGTTTGACCTACTGTGGGATTCCAGCGGCACCCTCCAGGGAATCGCTGGGCTTCCTCCCCATCGACGTGGCAGTGAGTGGATTTCACAAACAGCCCCAGAAGCTGGGGACCCAGAGGGTGGGAGCTAGTCTCTTCCCAGGCCCCTCCAGCAGCAGCTCCAGGAAGGAGCCACATTCATATGGTAATTTCTCCCAGGGACAAGGAGGGCTCGGGAGGGGGAAGGGGCGGGCTGGCCGCCTTCACGAGATCGTGCCCAGTGGGCCTTCCAAACTGGCGTGCAGGCCACGTCCCTGAAGATTGGGCACAGGAGGGCAGCTTGCAAGGGCAGACCAGAACGTGATGTGGGACAGCTGGGGGCACCAGACTCGGTGATGGGGAGAAAGGCTCTATCTACTTGTCCTGTCTATCCTCTAGTCTACTTTCTGTGTGTACAGGAGACTCCGCAGAACAGTCCAGAAACAAAGCAGCAGGTTGGGCCCCCAGACTTCTGCTCCACCCCCACACTCCCACCCTCCTTCGGGAAGGCTGCGTCTCCCTTGGACTAAGGCCAGCCTAGGAGGAGCACAGAAAAGTCACTCTCCAGCTGGTACAGTCTTGCATGCCTGAAATCCCAGCACTCTAACAGGCTGAGGCAGGAGGGGCCTACCTTTAAGCCCAGTCTGGACAATTTATCGGATCTTGTCTCAAAATTTAAAAAAGGCTGGTGTTACC
>PVJO010022704.1:0-27495 GCA_004026905.1 Hystrix cristata | reverse complement strand
GCTCTGCCCTTAGAAACTCATTCAGCCCGCTGAGCATGGCTCACTGCACGTGAATTTGGAGTCTTAGCTGTTCCCGCTTCTCAGGACCTGGCTACTCCTGTTCTCCCATCAGCTCTCCTGAGGCTCAAAGGAGGGTTACAAAGCTCTTGACTAGTCGCGGCACAGGACATCTCAGTCAGTTAGTGGTAGCTTCGTGCTATTTTGATCTGCTAAGCCTCTTGATACTTTTGGCAACAGCAACACCTGGAGAAAGCTCATACACACCATGCACTTGACAGAGATGCTTAACTCCCCTCCAAATGGGCACATGATGGGCAAGGACTGGGAGGGGGCTCGTTGGGCCATACAGCCTTCTGCTTCATTCAGCCTCAAGGTCCCTTCGATCCAGTCAAAGGTCCTGGACCTGATACCTTAGTCACATTAGGTACACATTGCTACTCAACTAATCATTCCTATGCCAACAAGTGTTGACACTACCTTGAAAAGAAAAACAGTGCCACTACCTATATGCCCATCCACAGACGAATAGGTAAAGAAAATGTAGCATTTGTACACCATGGAGTACTACACTGCCATAAAGAAGGATAAATGTGTAAGAAAAATGTATGTACTGTGAGACCATAACACTAAGAGAAATAAATCACACACACAAGTTTAAATATCACGTGCTTTCTCTTATGTGAGAAACCCAAGGAATAAATAAATCAAAGAGCAAAATAAAAGATAGATAATGGAAATGGGGAGAGAGATCTTTTACAAAAGGCAAAGGGACCTAGAGCTGAACAAAGAGGGAAGGAAGAGGAGGGAAGCAAGAAGATGAAAAAAGAATTAAGATGTGTTCTACCCATGCACCAATCCCCACAATGAATGTGATCATTATCATTAGGAGTACAATAAAAATTAGGAGTACCAATAAAAATTAAAATTTAAGAAAATTTTAAACACCATTAGGGAAAAATTTTAAAACACCATGTTGGGAAAGTGACAAGTGGTACTTTGTACACATTCCTAGTTTTTAGGGTTTTCATTGAAAAAGAATTTATGTTCTGCCAGTGGTTTAAAACTTGGGCTGCCGAATCCACTGGACTCGGACATAAACCTGGGTTCTCGTTCTCCATCACTCACTACCCAAGTCCCAGGGCAAGTCACTTAATCTGTCTGAGGCTGGGCTGTCTCCTTTGTAAAGTGGGGATTAGAAGTAGCACCTGTCTCTCAGAGTGGCGGATGGAGTTAAATGTGATGTTGCAAATAAAGCTCTTAGAGCAGGGTCTAGCATGCCATAAGTAGGAAATGCTCAACTATCACTGCTGTTACCAAGAAAAACTAGTGGGGCATTAAATTAGCAAACGATAAGGTTATTAAGAGCCTGTGAATACCCATCTAGGAACCCAGCGTTCAGGCAGCTGGTAGACAATAGCCAGCCGGGGACAATCCTAGTGGCTACGAATGACTCAGGCACGTCAGAGGAGCTGAGCCGGACACTTCTACTGGCCCACAGTGACAGCGGCCCGGCCTCCCTCTCAGCCCTGCCACTCTCCCCATGCTCAGTGACCACTCCAGTTCCTTCCTCTGCAGGTCAGTTTTCCTGCGTGAGAGAGGCAAAGACCCAACTGCAGAGCCTTAAAATGTCCAATTCGTTGTAATTTTAGGATTGCGCTGAACTCCCACGCAACTGTCGTCTGTGAATTCATCTGGTTGCCTAATCATGTCCCCAGTTAACTTTCATGGATAAATTTGCCACCTCTAAGCCTTAGTGAGGTTTGGGGGAGCACAAGTTCTCTGAATTTATTTATACTCTGCCTCGAGACTTCTGGTGGCCACAACACAGTTTCAGGCACAGACAGCCCGGACCTACCTTTGAGGTCAGCCACTTTGTCAGCGCACAGCCCTGGAAGCTCACTCACCTCTCTTGGCCTCCGTCTTCCTCGCCTGTGAAATGGGGGTGAGGACTGGTCCAGAGCAGGCCACTGCGAGGGTTTCTCGAGGGTTTCCCAGCAAGGACCTCACTCCTTTCTGCTGGACTGCCCATGTGGATTCGCTCAGGGACTCTGGGTCCCATGACGTTGGGGTCTGCCGCATAATAGAGGCAGCACTGAGAGAATAGAAAAAGAAGCCAGATCAGAGGACAAGGAAGCCCCAGAACCCCTCCTTCATACTTCCTGTTACATAAGACAAAAATGCCTTTTTTCCTTAAGAAAAAAAAAATCGAGATTTAATTTTTTTCCAAAGCACTCATCACCTTCAGTTATATAATTTACCAATTTAGTTATTGTTTCCTCTCTGCCTCCAGTCACTAGAACGTAACTCCATGAAGGTAGGCCTTTCTCTCTCTTTCATTCATTAATTTATCTCTATCACCAAGCACAGGGCCTAGCACATAGTACGTGTGCAATAAATATCTGGTGGCTGGGAAAAGATGCTTTGAAATCTGAAGAAGATTAAGAATGTTCCTAATAACAACTTGTAGTTTCTCATAAGGTTTTTTTTTAATATGGCAATTGGATTTGCCTGTTAGGTAGTAATCTGACATGGAACCAGACCTTCCTCAGACCTACAACAATGTCTAACCTTCACTGATTCTTCTTGAAAGGCAAAATATGGCAACAGGCAATTAAGCCCTTTATTTGGGACTTCTGCCCTCTTAGAGCTTGATGCTAAAATTCTAGGTATCTTAATGTCCTGGGGTTGTTTCATTTTCATTTTGGTTTTGTGGTTTTGGGGATTGAACCCTGGGCCTTGCACATGACAGATAACCACTCTACCACCTAGATCTAGCCCCAGTCCTTTTTTCAAATATGTTTTGGAAACAGGGTCTTACTAAATTGCCAGGCCGGCCTCAAATTTATGCTCCTCCTACCTCAGCCTCCCTAGTAACTGGGATTCCAGGCATGTGTCCCCGGCCCAGCAGGATTCTGTTGACTCTCTTTGCATTCCTCTTGTCCCCCCTCAGGACCCTGTTCTCACTCAGGTTTGGAAGATCTTTTCTCATGCTGAAGCATCCTGCTTCTCCACACCTGACTTCTAGCAACAGAAATCCAGCTGCTGACCTGACCTTCCCTCTGGGTGAACATGCACATAGAACCAGGGCAAAATGCAAATGTAGAACCCGGATTCACCATGTACCAAGAATTTCAAGAAGACGAGGGTGTGGGTCACAGCAGAGCACTTGCCTAGCATGCAAGAGCCCTGAGTTCCATCCAGCACTGAAAAAAGAAAACACAAATTCAAGATGGTAACAGCAGAGGATTCAACCAGCTCAAGAGCCCTCTGGGAGCAGGCAAGTACCAGTCACACACCCATGAAGCTGGCCTTGACTGTAGACGTTTCCAACTCAACACGTTGAAAATTTAATCATCTTTCTCCTGACCCACATGCCCCCTCATAAATTCCTCATCCTGAGAAGCAGCCCGCCATCTGCCCATCGCCCCGGTTGGAGTCCTTCCCTCGTTCCCATCGCTGACTCCTGCAGCCCCCCCATCCCCCAGGCTTTCCCTTAGCGCAGGCCATGTCGTTCTTGCAACAGCCTCCCAACCACACTGTGCCTCTGTCTCACGTCCACTACAGACTGTTCTCCACACGGCGAACGGGGGCTCTTCCTGAAGTGCGGAGCCCTCAACACGGAGAGAAGGCCTGAGCCATGTGACTTCCACTTCGTTCTCCAGTCTGGGCTAGAAACTGCCCTGAACGGTGCTCAGGTCCTTCCCATCTGCCGTTCTTGTGGCTCCTCCCTGCACCTCAGTCTGCCCTTCCTGAGCCCCTGAGACCCAGCAGGTGCCACTAGTGCGGGCTCCCTTGCTTTTCCCCACAGCAGCTCTGTTCACGAAACCGTGTAACCTGCTTGCTGGTCCAGTCCCTCAATGGATGGGAAGCTACTGAGGCTGCCTCTTGGCTCCCTACCGCAGCCCTGGGGCTGGCATGGGGCCTGGCCATGTGGGCCACTGTAGCCTGACTGGGGCAGGTGGGAACATAGAGAGCAGTGACCCTCCAACCACCCGTGGACCAAAAACAAATAAATGAACAAACAAGTTCCATCCACTTCTTCCAAGTCTCTCTGGAAGAGAGATGAGAGACACCAGCCGGACAAGGGCACACACATCTCTCTTGTTTATTGCAAGACACAGAGGTGCACATTTAACCTGGGGGCCAGACAACCAGGCTGTTCCAGGGCAGCACTGAGGCGGGCTCACCCACCCCAGGCAGGGGCTCAGGCACCTCTAACATATTGTGTCCTGATAAGTTTCCTTTTTATAGAATCAAGAAGGAAAGCAGATCCCTGGATGAGAGGCAACATTTGTACTCCCTATGACTTCATTTTCTGGTATCCTGATCATTTAAAAACTTGAAAAAGAACAGGATGTCTTTTCTTTACCCGCATACCTAATTATCAAGAATACTGAAACTGTTTATATCATTTTAGGGGAATAAGATAAGAAAACATCTTAAGAGGAAACATGACCCATACTTTAAGAGCTAGACATCATATGCGGGAAAACATCCCGAATGAGATCAATATCAACAGGGTTCACTGTATTTTAAACAGTGGGATTTAAGTAGGCTTTTATTCATAACGCGATGGACAGTCCTTTACATTATGCTGAGATTTAAGGGGGACAAAGGGAGAGGGAGGAGTAAGTGACGGCCCAGAAGCACATCTCTGGGATCCTAAATGAAGGGAAATTAAAATGCATTTTTCCAGAAAACCAAACAAATTATAAGTAGGAATAATTAGGTGATGACAATTCCTCTAGTGGAAATATATACTACCTATGTCTACTTTCCTACTTACGATGGCACTATAAGGAGTCTGCATCTCCCAGTTATATGTGGGCTGGTTTAAAGCTAAGCTTTAATTTAGGATGAAAATAATCAGGGAAGAAGTGGGAACAGGGACTTTGGTCTCACGGAACTGTAACGCACTCCGAGATTATCCAGCTAGTCAATACCAGATTTCGGCCACACAACCACAGGAGAGAATAAACAGCTCGTCCTGAGAAAGCTGGGTTCCTAATCTCATTGTCTGAAAATGCAAATACCACTTAAGAAACAATTATTACAAGTTACGTCATCTAAGGGTAAGCTCAGAGATGTATTTATTTCTTAGGGGAAAAAAATAGGGAGCTTTCATAGTTTAGTTTGGACTTTTGAGCCCAAGTTTGCCAAGTAATGCTCAGCGCCATTTTGCAAGGCTTCTGGTTAAAGATTCCATTTTGATTTTAGTGGAAAGATCAGCTGCGTTTGCAACCCAGGCGAGCTCCTGCCTTCCTCTCGTGGATCTACCCTGAGAACAAACAACGGAAGACTGGAGTCCCAGGAAGTAGTCGGCGACATACGTGGATATTTCTAATTCACAGGTAGAAAACTCTCCGGTTAAAAAACAGGCTGGCTACTAATCTATTTAAAACCACGGCTGACATGATAAATGAAACAGAATAAATGTATACAGCGAGCGAGCCTCCTCGGGAACACGGGAGGACCGGAGTGCTTCTGCTGACAGCGACTTTCCCGTCAGTGGTCTGTCTCTCCAGGAGGCAGCTGTCAATCACGGGCCAGCCCCAGCTCCCGGGGGAGTTCATTGTGCCCGCAGACAGTTGTGGAATAACTGCTCCTAGGCGTCGGAGCAGCAGATGGAGTGTATCTGTCAATCATTGTCACTAATTATTAACTTCTGTCACTCAGAGCAAGGCAACATCTCGGTGCCTGATCCGCTGTGATTTGATCTGCCACGCCACCTCGGAGACAGACGGAGCAACCCTTCATTCGGGTCACACTCGCAGCACTTTGCTGGGTCAGCCGCTGTGACTCAGTGTGCGGACCCCGACCGGGTTGGCACACGTGGGTGTACACACGCACGCCAGCTTCCAGAGGCACAGCCACCGCGAGGGGCCTCCTCAGGGGCCCAGGCCAGGGGCGCCCGTTCCTGCTCATTAATTGTTTAAAAGGGATGGTTTTATCTCGGCCTCTGGCAGAACCAGGGCCAAAGTGTAAGAGAAGACCGATTTGGAGGGTTTTCTTCTCTTTGCGCCACCCTGGGACCGGCGATTATTGGTCAAGTTCACATTGATTGTATTCCTATGATCTTTTCTCAACCTTCTGATTTGGGAGCTGGAGATGTCAGCCTGAATAATTAATTAAGGCATCTGTGTAGCATGCTTTGCAAACAGGAGCTATAACCTAAGGGGATATTTGCTCTTCGTGACAAGACTGGGAAGGGGACTTAGGGATCTTTAAGCCAACCTCCCCCAGAGACGACATGACTCGTCCAAGGTCACAGAGCCCACAGCTCTGGCGCTTTAAGGCGACCTCCCACCCATGCAGATCCATAGAGCATCTTCCAGGCTGGGCAGCTGGAGAGCTCAGTGCTACACCAGCCACCTCCCACCGGAATGTCTGGGAAGATCAGCAAAGCTCCTCCGCGGCAGCAGAGGCAACATGATCGCCCACTCAGTCTCTGGAGTCCGGCTGCTGCGTGCCCTTGGACAAGTCACTTGCCCTCTCTGATGCATGATTCTCAGGTGCAAGACAAGGATAATTACCAGGCCCTCCTCATCAAAGGTCGAATGAGAATATTCTCGGAGACAGCACCTATCACAGAGACTGCCTGGCATACTCAAAGCTCTCAATGAGTAGTCGTAATGATCACCCACACCAGACCAGCAGCAGGGCTGGTCTAATCTCAAAAAGTAAAAGCTGAATTTTTAAGAACCATTGGGAAATGCTCATCAATTATTTTTTTTACGTGCAGGTGACGTGACTGATGTTAGCCGAACTCTAAGTCTAACAAACCCTGTTGTAATTTCCATAACTAGGTCCTCAGGGGCCCACTTGCGAGAATCCACGAGGACTTGTGGTAAACATATTGATCATTTGTGTGTAAATAGTGATGTACGCTTGGCTGGGTCTCCTGGAAATCAGTCGAGTTCTTGGTGACCAAAGTATCCCCCTCGCTCTGCTTGCCATACTTGTTTGCTTTCACAAACCCTTCCGTGATGGAAGATGCTCCGGGGAGTTCTAGTCTGAGCCTGATTAGAAACTAAACTAAATTCCAAATCTTGAAACCACAGGATCTGACTGTATTTGAAAATACACCTTGCTGCTTCCAACACCTGCCAAGCAGGGATGCTCTAGGCCACCTCAGATGAAAAGCTGGGACCCCACCAGACTCACTGTTCCAGTTACCATAGCTGTGTAACAAATTAGCCCAAAGCAATGGCATGAACATTCATTTATTGCCCTCGTGTGAATTCCAACAGGGCACAGCGGAGATGGCTTGTTTCTCTCCATGATCTCTGGGGCGTCATAAACTGGACCCACTGGATCTCCTCAGGCATCGCTGTCTCTTCTTAGTCTCTTCTTGTGATCTCTCCAGTCTGTCAGCTTCATGGCAGCCAGGTTTCCTGGGTGGCAGCCAAGGCTCCCAGGGGACATGGAGAGGAGAGGGAAGGCAGAGCAGGGGGAAGGCAGGGCAGGAAGCTGCCTTCACCTTCTGTGCCCGAACCTCCAAAGTCATGCTGCCTTACTTGCTCCATATTCTCTTGGTCAAAGAAGTCACGCAGGTCTGCCCAAGTTCAAGGGGAGGGTCAACCTCACATCACAAGAAGAGCAGAAGTCGGATATGTGTTAGTGCAGCCATTTTTGGAAATTAAAATCCACAACACCCTCTCTGGCCTTTCTCCTGGAGGCTGGAAATTAGCCTGAGACCATCTCTAGGGAACCTCGTGACTCCAGCTCTGGGAGAAGATAAGAAACTTGGGGCCTCAGGTGAAGATCACACATAGGACAGACCCTCTGGAGCCCTGATTGGGAAAAGGTAAGGAGGATGAACTTGATGTCAAGTTCACCCCCCACCTGAAGTGTGTTCAGTCACAGCCTGTGTTTTTCTTTATCCCAATTCCTTCAGCTGTGGGAGGCCCTCCAGGTCCTGAAATACACATTCTCCTTCCTGCCTCCAGGCCTTAACACATTCCATTCCCTCTGCAAAGAACAGCCTCGTCCTCTAACCCAAACTCTTGCTCAACTCTACTTCAATTTTAGGTCTTGACTTCCTTGCCACGTCTTTGGGGAATCTCTCCCTCACTATACTCCCCTGCCTCTTAGGTCAAACCTCCCACTTGTACATCTTCTGATACTCTGCGTTTCAGTCTGGTAATTGTTTTCAAATGTAATTGCTTTAAAATGTCCCAGGGATTTTGTTTTAATCAGGTATGGTAAGATAACAGACATGGAGACAGCTGCCTGGAAAGAATTTGCAACTTACAGGTCCCAGGAGAGGGACACAGTACACCACGCAGGGCCACACAGTAAAGCACCAGATTCAGGTGAAGGGAACTTGGGGAGAGAATGGGCCAGCACCTTTAATGCGGTTTCCTCAGGAAGGAACAGGTAAGGCAGGGTAGACACCTTCGAGCAAATTTAGGGTTGGACACTTTGGTAATTCCACAGGCTCCGGGGTATCGTGTGGTCTCTAGTTGTGTCCCTGGCCCCGGGATGACTCAGGGCCAGAGAAACAGTGGCTTGGTGTTGGAGAGCTGGTAAAGGGGGTGGTTAGGGATAGCACGTTTGGATTGGTTGTTTTGCATATAAAAGATGTGCTGTCAGGCAAAACATTTACTGTCTCTAGGAATTACCTAGAGAAGAAAAAGGATTAGCAAAACTCCAAGATATTCAATGTATCATAAAATTGAGAAAGTTTAAAAAAGCATAATGAATATAGTAACTAATAGTATGATTATTTGCTTAATGTTGACCTTCCCTGTGAAGTCTAGACCCCATGAGGACAGGAACAGGGGATATTACTGCTGAGCCTCCGGGCCAGCTGGGATGAACTGAACCACGACATCATCCTGGTCACCTGGCAGAGTCACATGACTGGCCCCAAGTGCCTAGGCCTGAGGCTGCCAGCCTCCTTGCTCAAGGAGGACACAAGGTCATTTGCTTTCTCCTCTAGGGGCTGTACATCACTCCTTTCTGTCCTCGGCCACTAAATACGTCTTGCTGTCTGCACAACAGACAACGGTATATACTTTCCTGTTCTGTGACCCAAGTATATTCAAGCCCCCCAGATTCGATATGAAGGCCCAGAGCCTTAGGCAGACATGGCCCAATAGGACCTGGGAAATGTTCCATATTTGCACTAATTCAATAGACAGCAGCCATACGTAGCTGTTGAACACCAAAAATTTGGTTAATCCAAGTGAGGAACTTTAAAATGTAGTTTTGTTTAATTACCTTTTTAAAATAACCACATGGAGCTGGTGGCTACTGCATCAGACAGCACAGCTTCCATCCTCAGACTTAAGCACAGTTCTAAATCCTAAAGCAGAGAAATGACTTCGCTCAAGGACAACGCAACAGAAGACAGACTCACCTCTGTGCCTCCAGGCCCCCTGGGTCCTGACCAGCTTTGAGCATCATTTAAAGAAGGGGAAAGAAGAAATTACAAAAGGTGAGTTCAGAGCCCTTCTCTCCTGATTGCTCCATTCAATCCAGTCTTTTCTGAAAATTATATTCAGACTTCTCCCTCTCACTAAATATTAGAAGGCCAGGGAGCTGGAATTCAGCATTAGAAAACCAACAGGCTCCTGCCCAGAGCATCCTCTCCATCATCCGGGGACCTGCACGGAAAGCAGAAAATATCCCGGGCCAATATTTTTCCCCTTTTAATTCTGAAGGATCAGAATGCCCACGCCACTCTGCAGGTGGTGAAAGGGTATGCAAGTGTGCTACCAAAGGAATCTGAGAACACCAGGAAGGGCCATCAGCTTAATCTGGGGCTGACAAGGACTTCAAGCAGAACTAATGGCTCAGTTATATACCTCATTAGCCAAGTGGGATTTTACCCTTTTCCTTATTGTGATAGTTATTTCCCCCTTCTGCTCTCGAGTGGAAGGAATTTTGTAAGAATGTTAAATTATTTGCCATTTCCAAGAGGTGGGAGAATCAATTAAAAAAGAGAGGGGGGAAAATGAATTTCTTCATCACTTGTGCTGCTCATTTGAGATAGGATTTCCCCCGTGGGGACAGCTGTAAAGAACCATAGTTCCAGGGCTTTGCTAAAGAGAAAGTTCTCTCTCAGTGGTGATTAACACTGCCATCTCCCACTGCTTTCCTGCAAAAGGGACTCCAAATTCAACAGGATCTCCAGCTTTATGTAGCTTTCTCTACTTTCCCATAGCAGGAAAACTCAAAATTTGAGGTGCTTGGCACCGGAAACCATACCTGGAACCTGCCGAGCCCTCCTCACTGCGTCCACTTTACAAAATACAAATGCATCTTGTCTCTGCCACAGACCCTTCTGGGAGAAAAGCCATACTCCTTCTGATGACTCTTTCCCTGGGCAACGGGGCCACGCAGACCCCAACACCACACTCCCTCACCTGCACCCCAGTACTTGACCAGAAGCTTCCAGAAAGCCTCCGTATATGCTCTCCCAACCCCTGACAACTCAAATCGCTAACAATATTTCCGCTGGAGAAACTTTTATAAAATATTACAATCAATTCAATTGCATTAACGCATTTGAACCTCTAAGTTCAACACAGTGGAAAACACAATATTTCTCTATTACATCAAGTGTCTGGTCAGATATATATCACAAGAAACTGAAACCAGAGGCACTGGGGGGACCCTGTTTATCCCAACTTAGCAAAAGGGATTATCTGACAGTTGGAAATGAAAAACTACTAATAAACATTATGGTTTATTGAAAAGTTTAAACAATAAGATTAAGGAAACTTCTGCAATATTAAGAAATGTATATTATCCTACTTTACCTTGCTTGGGGAATTCCTCAAGGATTTATTATTCTGTTACACCACCAAAAAGCCTGTGTTATGTTAAGGGATTCTGCCTTCTCGCCTGCATTCCACATGAATCTAAAATTAAGAGGCAATCTTTCTTCAGCACATTGTACTTCCCTAAATTAGGTTTTGGTTTCCAGAGCAGAATTTGGAAGTCAGTGTTTTTTTCCCAGGGAACCATTGGCCCCTAATAATAAATGCTCTAGAGAAAAGAGCCCCCTTTTCTCCAGTGCTTCTGTTGTTGGTGCTAAAATGCATGCCAGTAAAGATGCGCGGATGGGAAGCTATCCGTCCTCCAGATCCTGGGGCATAAGGCAAAGGAGAGACGCCAAGGGCACTGCAGGGAGTGGCCTGGCCTCCAGCCAGCCAGGAACAAAGAGGTCGCAAGACTTCCCGGGGCCTTGAGCGGGGAAGCCTTGCCCCATAGCAAAGCCCTGCTTCCTGGCCGCCTTGTTCCTGGCCTTTACCAAGCTCGTCTCTTCCATGACCCCTAACAGTGGACCAGCTCTCGCTCTGGGCATGAAGAACTTCAGGAGAAGCAGGCTACAGTGTTGTCAGGATCTAAAGCTCTGGATGGGGAAGGCACTGAGCTCAGAATCTTCCACTGTGAACTGAGGGTATTGATAATACGACCCAGGTATAAATGCAGCCTGGGAGATGTAAATAACAGCTGGGATGTTGAGACCCCAGACTCACATAACTATGACCTTGATTCTGCTCTTCGGCTGCTGCATGGTGTCTCTGTCCCGCCCCGTATCACCCCAGGTACAAAGCTCAGCCCCTTGACCAGAATCCACTGGAAATTCATTCTTGCTGAGCATTTGGTGAGCTCTGGTAGAATTTACAAAAATTTGGAAGTGACATAGGGAAGGGGGAGGAGTCATATCAGAGAGTAAAACGCACACCACCATTTTATCCCTCCATCCTGTTTCCTGAGGATCCCACAGCTGATAAGCAGCAATGGACATGACAGTACTTCAGGGACACTCGCTCTGCCGGGCGACCCTGTCTTTTTTAATTGTTTCTGCAACTGGGGGAAGAAGCGTCCCCTGAGTCACACACACTCCTGGGACATCTAACTGCAAGCATCCGGGTCAGTAAGCTCCTGCCTATGCAATTTATGGAGTAACTCCTTCGGCCAGGAGTTAAAGGCTTCTCTCGTCCACATTGCTAATTAGCAACACGGATGACAATCTGTAACCCTAGTAGTGCACACACCAGCACACCCTAAACCACAGGGGATGACTCCACCCCAAGGGACAGGACCAGCATAAGAGACTGGGAAAAAGATAATGCATGTATGATCTCACGTCCACCTGACTCCTTGAGCAGCCTCTAGAAACCTTTGTGTTTCCAAGCCTTGCTTTACCACCACTGCAGAATGGGTAGCATGTGTCTCTATGGCCCTGGTTAAACCTTTACCAGTGCCAGCACATTTAAATATCTGAAACTCCAAATCCAAACTACTTTCCTATTCCAGAATCTCTTTATCTCACTAACCTGCTACTGCGTATGTTTAACCCTTCCCCTTCTCCTTATGATCTAATTATCCAAAGGCCCCAGAGGCAGCTGTCAGTCTGCTAAACGCACCCTCAGTTGGAGTGTGAGGGCAGAGCTCTGTTCCCCCAGGTTAGCTCACTTAGGGCTTGCTTTAATCCATTATGTTCATGTATGCTGGAAATTTCCCCAAATGCATTTTAATCTCCATCTGCCATTATAGGGAAATTTTCCCAAAATTTTTTTGTTATTACATCTTGGAGTTCTAGAATATAATGTTTAACCATCAAACCTCAAGACAGGCCTATACTTCAACCTCCAAATCTTTCTTGGAAATTTCTGCATCATAAATTGTTAGCTGAGCACCCAACAATGGTTTGCACTGGCAGTCAACTATATTCTCCTTTTTTCCCCACTAGCACAAAGGAATTGACACTCAAACTTGACATTTCTCAAGCCCACAGGAGATCACAAGGAAGCCACATTTGGATCCAAGGAAGGTCATTTTGTTAAAAGGGACATCCCGATGCAGCAACATATCCACTTTGTCAATGTTAAGTAAAGTAACCCCTAAAGCCAAATATAATAGAAACTATCCAAATGCACAGCAGTGTCTACTCATAATGACATCTGTCCCTGGCCCTGTAGACACAGTCCCTATGTAATAAATATAAACCTTCTAATTTGGAAACCTCTAAGCACAAGCAAGGCCCACACTTTGTGGAAAGATAGGGGCAGGCTGCATAAAAGGATGGAGTTGAAAGACAGCACCATTCATCCGACTGAACAGTGGGAAAAATCCTTGCGCCTTCATAGACTCTCCGAGTGAAAAGAACCAGCACTTTATCCCCATTGTCCCAACTGCTCTCTACAACATTGCATATAGCAGGAATTCATACGCCATTTCATAAACACAGAAACCTAGGCTCTGAAATTCAGTGGTTTGTTGGAGGTCACCCTGCTAGGGAATCACAGAAATGGGTTCATGCTGAGGTGTGTTTATCCTTAGAGCTTTTCTCAATAGTTCTCCAAAGTCCAAACTCTCCCTCATCCAGGGTCTGAACCCTGGCTGCAGCTTCCACACCTCACGGCTGCCAACCTGCTTCTGCCCCTACACTTACGTGGACAAGGGGCTCGGTCCCTCCTGAAGTAGCCTCTGCCTCCCATCAGCACCCTACTCTTTCTTTGTATCTCCACTGGGATAGTCAGGAGCCTTCCACCTCCACTTGGGTAGGATGAGCAACAGGAAGCCTTAGACCCAGTTTGTGAAAAAATAAAATAAAATTAGAAGATTCATTCAAAACGAGAAAAAGAAAAAACTGCAGTAACAACAAGAAACCTAGCCTGCTCCAAATGCTCATCCATTCTACTTCCTTAACAAAAACAGGAGCAGATGAAAGGAATAGGTGGGACAGAAAAGCACCAGTCCTGCTGACCAGCCTTTGCAGGTCCAAGTGGCTCAGGATGGACCCATGATGGAGATGGTTCCTATCCAGGGAAACATGAGTTCATATTTCTCATAGCCTTACGCTGTGTCTAGAGAAAAACACTGTCGCCAGGGAAAGAACACAGATTTGGCGGTTTGGCCAACAGCTGCAACAGTTTGATTCCATTCAACTGAGGGGGGTTGGAACCAGTTTGGTTGTAATGTCTCTCCCAGGCTTACTGTGTGGCAGGCTCTGTGCTAGGTATCCTTACCTGTCCCCACACCTCCTAATTACCCTGAAGGGAAATTCTGTTATTGTCCTTGCTTTATAGTGGACTTAGAACCTTTGTCATCACTATCCTGTACTCATTTGCCTCTCTGGGCCTCAGTTACCCTGGGCTGTTACCAAGCAGTAGAGCTGGAATTTGGCCCTGCTGGGTCTCAGAGCCTGTGTCTAACCACTAGCTGCACTGTTTCAGTATATTATAGCCATAAACAGAGAGTGTAAATAGCAATAGGCAGCACAGGCCCACCAGTAACTTTTTTTTTCTGAGGCCAAAATTAACCAACCAATAGGCTTGGGAAAAAATCATTGATTACTATAATTCACTGTAACAACAAATCAGGTAGGGACCATATAATCATCATATACCTGTATATGCTGGGAAAAAATTATAAATTTCAACATTCATTTCACATGCTATGGTTTGGGTAATCGTCCCCAAAGGGCCCGTGTTTTTAAACACTTGATCCCCGATTCATGACTATTGGAAGGTGATGATACCTTTAAAAGATGGGGCTGAGTTGGACATCTTCTAGATATTTGGGAAAGTGCCCTTGAAGGGGATATTTCCACCCTCACTCCACCTCTTTCTTTCTTTTGTTTCTCAGCTGCCATAAGGTAAGCAGCTTGCCATATGCTCTCCACCATGATGTGCTGCCTCAGTACAGGCCCAAAAGCCGTGGGCCACCTGACCATCGACTGAAACCCCTAAAACCATAAACTAATAAACTTTCCTCTTTTAAAAATGATTATTTCAAGTAATTTTGTTACAGTAACAGAAACCCAACACAGTAGATTTTGAGAAGAAAAAACTCTTAGACTAAATGGATTTATTCTCAACATGGTTACATATATTAAGCATCAAAACAAAATCCAGAAAACACTGAGTGTGAATGAGGATGTAGAACAACTAGAACTCCCCTATTGTTTGTTGTTGGACATGTAAGACACTTTGGGGAAAATTCTAGTACTTCACTACAAAACTAAATCTATACCTACCCTGAAAGTCAGCAATTTTACTCTTAGATATTTTCTCAAGAAAGCTGAAGAAATATGTCCCTAAAAAGACTTATACACAAAGGTTCACAAGATCTTTATTTATATTAGTCAAAAACTGTAAAGAGTTCAGGTAACCGTCAAGATGAAAATGGTTCAATAAACTGGTATTTTCATACAATGAATGTTTGCGTCTGCTCCCACTGCCATAACAAAATAACATAGACTAGGCTGCTTAAATAGTGGAAATTTATTTTCTCACATCTCTGGAGACTGGGAAGTCCAAGATCTAGGAGCCAGCATGGTCAGGTTCTGGTGAGGGCTCTCGCTTTAGGTTGGTGATGGCCACCTTCTCACTGTGTCCTCACATAGTAGAGAGAAAACAGGCTCTCTGGTGTCTGTTCTTTAAGGATAGCAATCCCATAAGACCACGGTTTTATTCTCCAGAACTCCTCTAACCCTAGTTACCTCCTGAAGGCCTCACCTTCAAATACCATCACACTGCAGAGTAGGGCTTCTACAAATAAATTTGGAAGATACACAAATACATAGTCTTTAACAATGAAATATTACTCAGCAATAAAAGGGAACTGTTGATGCCTGCAGCAATATTGACAACTTTCAAATATTCTCCATGAAAAAAGACTTAGACAGAGTTTGAGTCCTTTATATAAGGTTCTAGAATAGATCAAACTAATCTGTGGTGGAAAAAAACAGAACTGCGTGCACAGTAAAGAAAACCACCAGTAGAGTGAAGAGACAACCTACAGAATGGGAAAAAATTTCTCAGGACTAATATCTAGAACATAAAAAATTTGTCAGGACTGATATCTAGAATATATAAAGAGCTCAAAAAATCAGACCTTCCAAACTTAAAGACACAATTTAAAAATGCGTATCTGAGATGAATAGACACCTCTCAGATGAAGAAATACAAATGTCCCATAAATACATGAAAAAATGTTTAATTACTGGCCATTGGAGAAATGCAAATTAAAATCACACCGAGATTCTATCTCAGTCCAGAAAGAATAGCTACCATCAAGAAATCAACCAAAAACAAATTCTGGCAGGGCTGTGGGGAGATAGGACTCTGTCCCCGTTGTTGTTGATACTGTAAACTGATAAAACCACTATAGAAATCAGCCTAGAAATTCCTCAAAAAACTAAAAATACAGATTCCATGTGACCCGGTTATTCCTCTTCTAAGTATCGTCCCAAAAGAGTTAAAGACATCATACCACAGTGATGCATGTATACCCCTATTTATAGCAGAACAATTCATGATAGCTGAATCTTGGAAACAGCCTATATGTCCAACAACAGATGAACAGATAAAGAAAATGTGGTGTTTATGCACAATGGAGTACTACTCTGCCTTAAAGAAGGATAAATTTGAGTCACTTGTAGGAAAATGGATGCACCTTGAGACGATAATATTAAGTGAAGTAATTCAGACACACAAGCTTAAATATCACACAGTTTCTTTTATATGAAAACTGTATATATAAAAGACAGATAATAGGGGAAAAGAGAGAAAAAAATGTATTGTAATCCAGTGCAGACAGTGTATCTGAAAAAAATACCTTGACCTAGTACAATTGTCTTACATGTTTCATATCCTCTTTTTATATCTTCTATAGAAGCTGTATCTTTATAGCTTCTCTGGTTTTCAATCTATGTATATGAGAGTTAGATTTATAAGGTCTTATAAGATAAATAAATGAAACCGGGGGCTGGCGATTTAGCTCAGTGGTTAGAGTGCTTGCCTAGCAAGCACACAGCCTCAAGTTCAATCTCTGGAACAAAAAATAATAAATAAATAAACAAATAAATAAATAAATGAAACTGATGCTGGAAAAATAAAAGGAAGTGGAGAGAAAGGGAAAAGCAAGAATTGGGGATGTGGTATGTACATGTACAGTGAATATAATCATTACGTGTTGCAAACATGTACTAATAAAAGTAAAAAAAAACACACACACAGAGAACTGTGGCTGAGCTGGGAGATTA
The DNA here is from genome assembly GCA_004026905.1 of Hystrix cristata. NCBI lineage: Eukaryota > Metazoa > Chordata > Mammalia > Rodentia > Hystricidae > Hystrix > Hystrix cristata. The sequence goes on along the minus strand of PVJO010022704.1, from coordinate 10,484 downwards.
GCTCAGTGGTTAGAGTGTTTGCCTAGTAAGTGCGAGGCCCTGAGTTCGATCCCTGGCACACACACACACAAAAAAAAAGAAGCGTGGTTGGCTGACATTGCGGGGGTGGGGTTGCTGAAACAGGAAGAACAACAACAGAACTTTCTGAAATGTGGTAATATTCTTTTTTTTTTTTTGGAGCTGGGAATCGAACTCGGGGCCTTATAACTCAGGGCCTTGTGCTTGCAAGGCATAAGCTCTAACCGCTGAGCTAAATCCCCAGCCCCCTGAAATGTGGTAATATTCTATATCTTGATGTGGGATTGAATTTCACAAGGGTATTAATTTGTCAAAACTCATAGACCAGTACACCTTAGATTTCTACATTGAATTGTGTGTCAATTTTACCTCAAAAAAAAAATAAGCAAATATTGAATTCTGGTTAACGATGTGCTATGCAAAATTTGTCACAGATAGAGGCTGGGGATTTAGCTCCGTGATTAGAGTGCTTGTCTTGCAAGCACAAAGCCCCGAGTTTGATCCCTGGCACCAAAAAAAAAAAGAAAAAAAAAAATCTGTCACAGATAAAAATGTACTGATGTCTCCAATTTACATTGAAATGCATCGAAAAGTAGGGTGAATTGAGGAATGGATGAAATGAAGGATAGATGAGAGATATATAATAAAAGAACTAGTAAAATGTTCATTGTGGCAACTAGGTGTTGGATATAAAGATGTTCACTGTAAAATTCTTCCAGCTTTTCTGTATGTTTGAAATTTTCATAATAAAATATTAGAAGGAAGAGCCAGCCTCATATGTAGTAAAATACTAGAAGTATTTCATTAAAGTCAGAAGCAAGTCCAGGATAACTACTACCACCATTATTATATAATGTCACTCTGAAAGTACCAGCAAGATTTCAAACTTAAATGCCTTCAGGGACCATGCAGTAAGGTAGAAAAGTGGGGGGGTGGGGAGTGAAGAGAGTCAAGTTTTTAAAACTAGGGAATTGTTAAACACTGGGCCTGGAGCTTGTGAGCTCCAGTGTATTTTCTCCCCCAGGAATACTACCCAGAGTTGTAAAATCTCCTGAAATTTCAAAAAAAGCTAAGATTCCAGTTTTTGTAAATGTGCAAAAGCTCTCTATTTTTTAAAAAAAATCACTTAATTGTTTTGAAACTACATGTGGCCCTGGAGCAGTTTCCAACCTCCATACTAACAAACAGATAAGAAGGAAAAAAAGAAAAGTTAAACCCATGATCATTGACTGAAAATCTATCAGAAATTCTCTAAGATCACTGATTACTCACTCAATACATAAAACTTATGACTTTCCTATACAGGTATATAAATTATATGCCCCTGGAAAATATACAGTAAGTTCGAAAATCCAATTTATAGTAGCAACAAGAAATAAACCTAATAAGAAAGGTGCAAGATAATACGAGTAAACCTTTACAATGTTACTGAGAGTGTGTCAGGCAGACTAGGCTACAGAATGCTGCAGGAATACCTGGCAGCGAATCTCAGTGGTTTAGCACAATACAGGTTTATTCGTTCTCACCTGAAGCCGACTGTGCAGCGGGCACTGTACAGGGCAGCTGTCTGCCACATGGCTCAGCAGTGGGTGTGATTTGACCCTGTACATCTATGATCACCACAAGACGGGGAGAACCGAGAGGATCATGTTTGGGCTTGTGATGGCTTCACTCCCAAAGTACCACGTCACCTCTGCTTGCATTTTCACCAGCCCAAACCAGCTGCGTAGCCCTGCCTAACAGCAAGGAGCTGCAGAATGCAGGCGAACACATGAAATACTTGAGCATTTACTGCCTCTGCCCAGAATAAATTAAAGTTATTTTGTGATCCTAAAAAGACTCAATAAAGATAGCAGTTTTCCTTACATCATCCTGTATTTTTTTTATTATTTTATTTTTCTGTGGTGCTGGGAACAGAGCCCAGGACCTCATGCATGCTGGGCAAGCACTTTATCACTGAGCTAAACCCCAGTCCTTATTAGTGTGATCCTTGTTAAAGTACCAATTGGATAGTTCTCAGAATAAGACAAGTATTAAAACTTATGTTCATGTGTAAAAATCAACATGAAGGTAGAGCCAGAAAATTTCTGGAAAAAAAAGAAGTTGAGAATAGGGATTCACCCTCCTATATTTTAAAATACATTGTAAGGCATCAATAATTTAAAAGATTGGGTATGAAAACCTGAATTGGCAGATAAGACAATGGAGAAAATAGAGGATCTAAAAAGAGACAAAACATGTATGTGAAACTGGCTTAAATTTGAGGTGGCATTTCAAAGAGGAAATATTTAATTAAATTAACTTTTCTCCAAGTAGCACTAATTAATAAATAGTGTTGGGGCAACTGCTTTTATTTGAGGGGGAGCCAAACCCCAACTCGCTTTGTTTACTCAAACATATTCTGGACGGATGAAAGATACAAACGCTAAAAATAAAATCATAAAAACACAAGGAAAACTTCAGAAATATTTGAAACTGTGAAAATATCCCAGAAATTATTTTAAAATTAACAAATCTAAATGCATAAAAAATGGAAGAGTTCTACCAGGCCAAAAAAAAATTTTTTTTAAAGATAATTGCAAAGCAGAAGACTGAGATCCATAATGCTGTCTATGGAAGAACTTTCAGAAATTATGAAGAAAAAGTCTGAAAACTCAATTTAGAAAAATGGGGACAGAGGAGACAGACAAAAAAGAAATACAAATGACTTCTAAACATCTGGAAAACTTTATCTTCTGTCCTATTTAAAATGATGAATTACTGTTTTCATCCATCTGATTGGCAAATATTTAAAAATGTATTAATACCTGGTGCAGGTAAATGGAGGGAGATACCGGCATGTTCTTGTACCGTCAGAAGGTCAGAAGGTTTAGGTTTTGCTTTGTTTTGTGACGCTGGTATAAATCCTACCCCCCCTGCCCCCTATGTTAAGCAAGCGCTGTACCACTGAGCTGTATCCCCAGCCCTAACTGGAGTATAAACTGATGTCATTTCTTTGAATGACAAATTGGCAATAAGTGTCATATTTTCAACGTACGTGTCCTCCTCTGACCCGGCAGTTTTATTCCTACAGATCCACACATATACATCTGCCAAAAGTACAAGAATGTTTGCTGCAGCTTTTTATGTAATCATTTTAAAAAGAAAAGAAAAGAAAACCGGAAAAACCTAACCACTCGTCAATAGAATAGTACATAAGAAGTATAAAGAATGGTGCCTTAAAGAGACCCTGGAAAGATACATAAGGCAGATGACCAAGGTAGGGGGGACACCCCTCAGGGGAGGCAGGAATAGGTGCAAGATCTTCAATGCACCCGTTTCTACTAGTTTGATTTTTGAACTGTTGAGTGTATTACCTATTCAAAAAGCAAAATTGAATTTAAAAACAAGAAAAAGAATGAGAGCCATCCACATATGCCAGTGGAGAATGATCTCCAGATACATTGTTAACTGGAAAAAGCAGGGTGTAGATGTCACCATTTAAATGGGAAAGTGCGTGATTGAAAACGTCTCAAAAGATACACAAGAAACTACTAACAGGAATTTCCTCTGCTGGAAATCTGGAGTGGAAGAATCACTTTCATTTCATACCCTCTAAGACATTCTTCTTTCTTAGTAAATAAATACAATACAGCTTCAATTCTTTAATCCCTGGATCAAATCATTGGGCTGGAATCCCCACGATCAAATCAGTAGAAGCCCACAGAGATCAACGTCTCTGAGCACTGAGCTTTGGGAAAAGAGTAAAGACTTCAAAATCAAGTCCACCTGATCTTGAATCCTGCCTTTGCTTCTTGCTAGCTGTGTGACCTTAAGCAAGTCCCTTTACATCTCTGTGCCTGTTTCTTCATTATGATGATTAAATAACACGATGCAGGTAAGGAGCTTCGTTTAAAAGTCTGGCGTGTAGTAAGTACTAAATTAGTAGTACCTGGAGAAAGGTTAAACCATTTTACCCTGGTACTCTGGAATAGTATGTGGCTTTTGGAAAGAATTAAACAGGGCTTCTTCGCCCTGTGCAAAGAATCTCCAGGCACAATCTTACACGAAAAAAAGCAAGTGAGAGACCAGAATGTGTACCAGGATTGCATTTGGGCCCTAGAAAAATAAAACTATATTATGTTTCGATTTTGATTTTTTTTAAATCAAATCGCTATGGATTTTAAAAAGTCTGGCAGGCTACGTACCAATCCGCAAACAGTGGTTCCCGGGAAGGGCTTTCCAGGAGGGGACTGGAGGAACTTTGGCTTTTTCCTCTACGCACGCTGCAGCCTTTGAACTTTTTAGACTCGCATCGGTCATTGTTTTAATCGTAGAGGCGCCAATACTTCGCAATTCGAGGTTTCATGGAAACCGGGAGGCAGGCGCCCAGAGGCGCGGGGCCGCGGGGCGCAGCCAGATGGCGGGCTGAGCCGGGCGCCCGCTGAGCCCGGCCGCGCCGCCGCGCAGTCAGCTCCGCCGTCAGCCGCGCGCCGTGCAGCCCGCACCCCGCTGCTCGCGGCCTCCGACCCGCGGTAACAATGAGGCACAGCGCCGCCACCGCGGCCCTCGGCTGCGCCGCGCCGGCCGCATTAGCATTTTCGAGGCCTGCTTGTTTGTTCTTTCGTGCTCGTTTTCCAGCCCGAAAGCTCGGCACATCTCCGGCCGCGTACCGAGCAGCGGGGCCACCGAGGTTTTAGAAACCGCAGCCGACCGTGGGCCCGGCCAGCCCGGGGGACCTCGGCCTCCCGCCCGGCCCAGCCAGAGCCTCTGCGGGGCGCCTGGCCGGGAAGAAGGGGCTGCAGAGGGGCCTGGGAATTTGTCTTCTCCGGAGAGGCGCCTTTAGTCCCACGGCGTGCAGACAGGGTGCACCTGTGACCAGGCTCTGCAAGGATGCTGTGGGGCCTCCGTCTGCAGTCTTACCCAGGCGAGCCTCAGTTTCCCAGCTTTACAAAAGAGCCTAAGACTGCACGTCTCCTAGGATTAAATACTTGGAAGGCACTTACCTTCGTGCTTGACACATTATCTACTTTATTCTTCAATAACACTGAGAGGTGGGTATTAATACTGTCAAAGGAAATGGTGTACCTAGAGGTGAAGTGACTTGGCTGGGTCTTGACAGCCACGAAGCAACTACCAGATCAGTCTCTCCCTCTAAAGTAGACCGGAGCCGGGCTGGGGATTTAGCTCAGTGGTTAGAGTGTTTGCCTTGCAAGCACAAGGCCCTGAGTTCGATCCCCAGCACAAAAAAAAAAAAAAAAAAAAAAAAAAAAAAAAAAAAAAAAAAAAAAAAAAACCAACCAAATAAAGTAGACCAGGGCTTGTACTTCACAGGAGTGAAGTGTTCTGGCCGAGGAAGGAGCTCGGAAAAGACACTCTCAAAGATGCTGGAGAAGCCTATACCTAGGGAGAGGGCTTTCAAGGAGGAGCCCAGAAGCATTGGGGTGCAGGTGTGCGTGCTGTGTGCTTGCTCCCCAGCTTCAGTCAAAGGGACTGGCTGCCCGTCTCCACCCTCCACACCCTGCAGCTGCCTGGCAAGGGGAGGAGAAGAGGGGCCAAAAGCCAGAGCCAAGCTAGAGTGCACTGGAACGGGGTAGTGCCACTGGATAGACAAGTAGATAAAACTGGTCTTTGCAACAGAATGTGCTGACCACTGGAGAACCACGTCATTATACACAAAAATTAACTCAACAGCTAGGGATGTAGCTCAGTGGTGGAGCCCTTGTATAGCATACCCAAGGCTCTGAGTTCAATCCCCAGCATCATGAGAAAAGAAAAATTAACTCAAAAGGGATCGTAGACCTAAAAGTAACAGCTAAAAACTATACGACTCTTAGAAGAAAGCACACTTGTAAATCCTTGTGACCTGGGGTCAAGCAATAGTTTCTTAGATATGAGAACAAAAGCATCAAAAAGAGAAAAAGAAAGAAAAAGATAAAGATAAATTAAACTACACCAAAATTTAAAACCTTGGTGTTACCAAAAAAAAAAGTGAAAAGACGGCCCCAAAATAGTAAAAAGAAAAAAAATTACAAACCATATATCTAGTAAGGAAATTATATCCAGAGTGTGTAAAGAACTTTTACAACTCAATAATAAAACACAAATTTCTCAAAAGTTTTTGGAGACCAATAACCACAAGAAACAAAGGCAATCACAGACACATGGGAGTCCACAGCAAAGTAAACAATTAGCAGAGTAAAGAGACAACTTACAGAATGGGAGAAAATATTTGCAAGCTACACATCTGAAAAGTGATTGATATTTACAATAAGTAAGGAACTCCAAAAATTCAACAGTAAAAAATCAAATAACCCAATTTAAAAATGTGCAAGAAGTGGGTAACTCAGTGGTGGGGTGCTGACCAAAGCCCTGGGTTCAGTGTCCACTAAAGAAAACAAAATGGAGCAGTAGATCTAAATAGACATTTTTCGAAAAAAGACATACAAATGGCCAGCAGGTATTTGAAAAAATGCTCAATATTACTAATTGCCAAAGAAATTCAAACAAAAACCACAATGAGTTATAATTTGACTCTAGTAAAAAGACAAAACATAACGAGTGCTGATGAGAATGTGGAGGAAATGGATTCCTTGCATGCTGTTGGTGGGAATGTAAAGTAATACAGCCATTATGGAAAACAGTGTGGAGGTTTCTTTAAAAAAATTTTTTTTCCATGTGATCCAACAATCCATTCCTGAGCATATATCTAAAAGAAATAAAATGAGTATGTTATCCAGGCATGGTGGTGTGTACCTGTAATCCCAGCACTCTGGGAGACTGAGGCAGGAGAATTGCAAGTTCAAGTCCAGTTTGGGCAAAACTTAGCGACTTAGTGAAACTCTGCCTCAAAATAAAGGTGGGGTAGTGAGGATGGGGTTGCAAAGGCCCTGGGTTCAATCTCCACTACCAAAATAAATAAATAAATAAATAAATAAAATCAGTATGTTGGAGAGACGTTTGCACTCCCATGTTCATTGTAGTACTATTCACAGTAGCCAAGAAATGGAAACAACACAAGTGTCCATCAGCTGATGAGTGGATAGAGAAAATGCGATACATAGTATACACAGTGAAATACTACTCAGCCATAAAAAGAATGGAATCCTGTCATTTGCAAGAACATGAATGGAAGTAGAGATCATTGTGTAAAGTGAAATAAGCCAGGCAGAGAAAGATTAGTACTTCATAATCTCACTCATATGTGGAACATAAAAAAGTTGATTTTAGAGCAGCTGGGAGTAGAATGATGGCTGCCAGGAGCTGGGGAGAATAGGGAGCTAGGAAGGATAAGGAAAGGTTGGTCAGTGGGTACCAAGGTGCAGGTTGGCAGTAGTAAGAAATTCTAGCGCAGTACTGTACAGTAGGGTGACTACATGCAGAGATTGTGTACTGTATATTGTAAAAAGCTAGAAGAAAGGACTGAATGTCTTCACTGTAAAGTGATAAGTGTTTGAGGAGATAGAAATGTTTAGCCTGATTACACAATGTATACACGTATTGAAATTCAGTACCCCATTAATATAGACTTTTTTTGTTTTTATGTATCAGTTAAAAATGTAATTTTGGGGGCTGGGGATTTAGCTCAGTGATTAGAGTGCTTGCCTTGCAAGCACAAGGCCCTGAGTTCAATCCCCAGCACCACCACCAAAAAAAAAAAAAAAAAAAGTAATTTTTTACAATAGAGAAAGAATTTGAATAGATATTTCTCTAAAAGATGGCCAATAACCACATGAAAAGATCCTCAGTGTCATTAATCATTATGAAAACACAAATCAAAACCACTTCATACCCACTAGGATGGCTATAGTCTGACAGATGGACAGGGTGTAAAGAAATTGGACCCCTCAGACATTGCTGATGGGGATGCAAACCAGTGTGGCCATTAGGTAACAGTTCGGCAGCTCCTCAAAAAGTGAAACAGAGTTGCCACAGGACCCAGCAATTCTACTATGCACCTGAGGAAATTGAAAACATATTCGCACAAAGAGATCTACATGAATTTCCTGGCAGCATTATTCATGACAGCCAAAATGTAGACTAGATGAGTAAACTATGGGACATCTACACCATGGAATATTATTCAGCTATAAGAGGAAACAGAACGCCAACCCCTGCTACATGATGAGCCCTGAAAACCTTATGCAGAGCGAAAGGAGCCAGTCACAAAAGGCCACATACTGTGTTGTTCCATTTATATAAAGTTTCCAGAACAGGAAAACCCACAGAGACAGAACACAGATCCATGGTTGCCAGGAGCCACAGGGGAAAGAGTGATGGAGAGGGACTCCTGCCGGGTTCTAGATGTCTGTGTAAGTAAGTCATGTTAGAAGTCAGGCAAGAGGCAGTGAGTTCCGGGCAGAGGGACAGCGGGTGCAAATTGAAAATCTGACAAGAGAGGACAGCAGGGTTTGGAGGAGGTCGGAAGGCCTGGAAACACGGTGTAAAGGTACAGAGAGCAGATTTCAGAAAGCCAGGTCAGGAAGGCACTCATGGGCCACAGTAATGAATTGCAGCTTTCTCCCAAGGTCAGCGGGTAGCCACGTCACTCCTCACTGACACATACCAGTACCTGCCGCTCACAAATGCCACCAATGCCCTTCCATACTTTATCTCATCCTAGCTGCCCTCCACTTACAAAGAAAGGAAATGGCTTTTCCTTGACCTGGTCCCTCCATACCATCCTCTCCTACCTCTTCACATGCTTTGCCTTCTGCCTCGAGCCCCCAGCAATCCTGCATCCTCCTGCTGCTACCTACCTGTCCCTCCAGCTGCAGCTCAGGTGTCCTGGCCTCTGAGAACCGTCCTTCCAACCTCCCGGCTCCGGCGCCCTCTGGTCTCCACGCACACCACCCCTGAGCTCCCCAAACCCATGGAGTACCCCTCTGTCCTTGAGCGTCTCACACTGGGTAGCGCACCGTTAGGCTCACGGGGATGGAGGAGGGCTCTGTGCTTGGAGTTGAGGGCCCAGCGCTGTCCCACGCACAGTAAGTGCTCTGTGTCTGTGTTGAGTGAGTGACCGGATAGAGACATGAAAGAATGACCGTGCTGCCCCCACCCAGCTGGCCAGTTCCTTTGAAAGTGTTTCCACTTGGGTTCTGATCTGTCAGTCCTTCCTGGCAGTGCCACCTAACCACCTTCCCTTGGGCCACTGGGGCGCATCTCTGTACACAGGTAAGCCCTACACTGACACAGGGCAGTGACCTCAGACAGAATCCCGGCTTCTCTGCCGCCTTGCTGTGTGGCTGAAAAGGAGAGCGAGTACGGCAGATGTTAAGTTACAATCTTCAAATGCCCAAGGGATATTTAATGTTCTTTAAGCTATCTAAGTCCAGCTCTGGGAATCTAGACCTCTAAACCATGGGAAATTTCACCAGTCGTTATTAGGCCTCTCTGCTGCCCCATGATTGCTCCAGAAATCAAGGGGCAGGAGATGCTGGGGTCTTGTGTAGCAAAAGGCTTGACAGAGGCTTCCGGTCGCCCGTCAATCATCTGCCCTACTTCCTCATAAGGAGACAGACGCCTGGGATCCCATCTTCACAGCCCCTCCCGCCAGACAGGTATCTCTGCTGTCCCCATGCCACTCATCCAGCACTCTGAGGTCTTTCTCTCCCCCGGGCATGGGTGCCTTCCACTCCTTTGGAGGACCCACTAGGTGTCCTATTCCAGGTTCATGAGAGCTGTCTTCTCCCTCTCTGCTTTTCAAAGAACTCTCCAATAAGACACCCAGAATCACTTTTTCGAGAAGCTCGGCTCTTCCAGAAGTGACCCTGTCTTCAATCCACTCCTTCTTTTTTGTGCAAGAATCCCAGAGGCAGAAGAATTCAAAGGGCAGGCTATGGGCTTGGAGTACAGGGATGGGAGAATAGGAAAAAAAAAAAAAAAAAAAAAAAAAAAAGCCCAAAATGCATTCATACGTCAAAAATAGATCCTGCGACAAGCATGCACCAAAAAGCTTTATAGATTGTGAAGAACTGTGCCTTGGGTAGGAGTTACACAATGCTGAGGCCAGCCGGGAGAGAGCTTCAGTTACCTCCACATGCAGACAGCGTCCTTCGGGAGCGACCTGGCCATTCACAAGTAATGATGGGATGGACGAAAGAGCAGAAAGTTCTAACCTCCTCAGTCCCAAGCAGCAGACTTTTCTGACTTAACTGGTGCCATCCAAAACCAAAACTCAGTGCTCGCTTCGGCAGCACATATACTAAAAATTGGAACGATACAGAGAAGATTAGCATGGCCCCTGCGCAAGGATGACACGCAAATTCGTGAAGCGTTCCATATTTTTTAGAATAGTTATTGTATTTAAAAGAGAGAACTAGATAGGGAAAAGGGGGATAAAGAAGAAGGTTAAAAGAAAAGTAAGATGAAAGGGGGGAAAATGGTAAAGTGTAGTTACACTTATTGCAAATAGGGAGGGGTGGGTGAATGGAAGGGAGGGGAGGGGAAGGGGGGAAGAGGGGGGAAAACCAAGATGTATCATGTAC